>BMAO01012566.1:0-41224 GCA_019973975.1 Trichonephila clavata | reverse complement strand
TTTGTGATATTTTTTAAAAGTTTTTGAAATATGTCATTTTTTATGCAGAAACTCAATTTTTTACAAAAAAACTAATGTTATTTTCTCACAAAAAGTGCAATAAAATACATAAATATATACACAGAGATTATAGTCTATACTAGAGATAAAATTAATTAAAACATTTTCTGAATATTTCAATGCAATACCTTAAAAAGAAATCCTGTAGTGAACTTTACCATGAAGCAAAAAATTGAAAAACAGTTTCTCAGAAAATGCATTTAAAAATTTTAATATGGTATAAAACATTTTCTACTTATTATACATTTTTTAAACTCACCATATTTAAGAATCAATATCTCTTTAGCTTCAGGTTTAACTAATTTGGACTTTTTTTTAACCTTTTACTGTTTTCTGGAGAGTTTTATAGACTATTACAATTGTCGTTTTTACTGAAATTTTGATGAAAAATTGCATTTACAGAAAATTCTAATGAATGTATTCAAATAATATTTGTACAGTACGTAAGTAACATCTTTATAAGTGTTAGAAAATTAAAAGATTTGTTATACTTTGAAAATTTTTTTAATTACGCCAAATTTTATGCAAAAACACCATTTTTTAAAAAATTTATGATTTTTTTTCTCTATAAAAAAGCAATAAAGTACATAAATGTATACACAGATATTAGAGTTTGATTCATAACACAGATATAACTAAATAAAACATGTTCTGAAAATTTCAATTCAATATCTTAAAAATATTTTGACTAGGGATCTACTTCCGGTTTTGTAAACTCCATTTCCAGTTTACTAATTATGCTATAACTTTGCTTCTAAATACGGTAGAAACAAAAATAGAGTGTTTTTGGAATCTTAAATGTATGGGCTATAAAATAAAAGCATAAAAGCAATTTCTAAAATTTCCCCCAAAACGACGAATTTTGGGCAATCACATATCTTAAGGTCGGAAGGACCGTTGACCTCATGAATCCAATACCTAGTTAAATTACTTCATAGTATTGTACATAGACCCGCCAAACTATAAGTATTTGTAATAAAATTGGCAATTTTATAAAATAAACCCATCTTTTTGATAAAATATTTTAACAATAATTAACAGCACAACTTACTCTGTGATTAACGAGTATATTTGTCTTAGCTCGATTTCCTTCGCACACATAGTCGCTTTCTATTAAACTGGAGCGCTATATTTAACTGTTTCTCCAAATCACTCATATATATTTGCCAATATTCAGTGGATAAACATTAATTTACATATGCAAAGTGAAAATGTAAAGAAGCCCGTTTATTTTATAATTGATGTATTTTAAGCATTTTAAGCAATACAGTAGAACGTCGTTCATGAGAATGTTTATTATCCTGAGCGTCAAATATCAGGACCAGTGATTTTTTTTTGTCAGTTACATATACTGCATATGAATACATTTTCTAACAGTGCAATGCTCAACAGTTGTTTCGCGTGAGGCCAAAAGTGAAGGGAAAACCCAAGGTGAGGGATATTTGGGAAATATCAGTTGTGTGATTTGGTGAAAAATGCATGGAATAAGCTGTGGCCAGACTTAGAAATCGAAAAACACTTCAATGAGGATCACAGCGAGAAGATTACCGACTTTGTCCAATCGATACTAGGATTTAAGAATTCGATGAAGAAGATGTAGAAACCCCTGGATGACATATGATGTAAAAGACTGTGGATTTCAAACGCCAAATAATGACGAGATTGTGACTTCCATGCAAGAAGAATCCTACCTTGTCGACGATGAAACGGAGGAAGACAAAGAGAACAACAACGAAAGTGGCAAGGGTTCATCAAATGCTGACGCGTATACTGCGTTAGAGACAGCTAAGGAGTGGTACGAACAACAATCAAAGTGCTGTCCTACTCAACTACTACTGTAGAAGAGAATCAGAGACCTTGCATTGAAAAAACGAAGGTGTACAATGGTACAATGAAATATAAGTGATTGTTTTCCACAATCAAGGTAAAATTGCGACAGTTTGCTCCTATTTTGCTTTTTCTTTATGCACGTGTCCCGCTTGTGACGATTTTAAATATTCATATTGTGTCCGGTTTCATATACTGCATGCGTCGCATTCGGTTTTTGGTTATCCGAGCAATCGCGTATCCGAACGGTGCCCTGCCCCAATTGATTCGGATAAAGGACGTTTTAAAGTATATCTAAAATAGACATGCAGTGGATTAAATATCAAGATTAAATTAATGTACAATTGTTTATGAATAAAATAAAACAAGCACAAAATTGGATAAAAATGAAGTTTTAAAATTATACCTCCATTTTATAGGGTATTTTTTCATGATATAAACAAAATGCTTAAAATTCGTTGATTAATCTTACAAGAAATAAACTCTCTCACATTAAATAATAACAGATTTCTCTCTCTCCATAAATGCAAATATAAATTAACCCTCAGCGAAAATACCAGCACCGCTATATAATTCTTATTACTTCATACGATTTCTCCTTATATATGTATGTGTATAATATATGACTATGTAATTTTTCTCATTGTTCTGTTTATGCAATAAAAAAGGCTGAAATAGCATGATAAAATGCAATAAATGATTTACCATTCATTGTGTTGAATACATTTGCTTCTTACAAAAATATTAATGAGAGTACATACCAATTTAATAGTGGCATAAGAAACTCATGAAATATGAAATGACTCATTTTCCGTACCTTAAAAGGATTCAGGATAATCTACTGAATCCATTTACTTCAATATATGGAATAATGAAATATATTTTAACAGACAGTATTAAATACAACATTTCGTATAAATTTGCTTATTAATTAGAAAGTATATATCTTTTCAGTGTGGAATTGAATTTTGCTATCATTCATTGAAAATTTTACATAAGATAATGAAATGTATCAATATTTTATAGTAGCATATCCACTGAATATACACATTACTTATATTCCGTATATTGATAGAAAACACTTAAAATGTGAATGAACCTTGGCTTACTTTCTCAGAAAATTTTTTTAAATTAATGTAATAGCCAAAATTTTTATTTTTTAAACGTTCTATATACATAATTTATTTTCAGATTATTAAATATTACATGGAATAGATAATTGAAAAGCCAACATTGAAAATTACTTATACAGGGTGCTACCGAATTCGAGCAACAAATTCAGAGGGATGATAGTAGGCAGCATGGGGATGACAAATCAATATAAAACAAGGGGACGCAAACCACGTATAGTATAAGTAATTCGAAAAACATTTAAGATGGGTGGAAGGAAAAGGGTCAGTAAGAGGTAAAGTATGTTTACAATACGAACAATACCTCATAGATGGACGTCAGAAATGCAATGACAATTGATTGTCACAGGAATTGTTCGAAGTTGCGGTCACGTAGGGCAAAGACAAGTCCACAACAATGGACGAAGGATTGTTGGACACGTTCAAACAAATCCGATGTGCTGGTTATGTCAGAGGAAGTGATCCTGCCCTGATATTCTCTACTGTAGCCACCGGCGTTTCATACAAAAGCGGTTTCAGCTGGCCCAAAAAAAGAAATCCAAGATATTTAGGTCCGGGGAGCGGGGAGAAACAGCTTTGCCGTGTTCAATCCTCCTCTTGGGATGTGTAGAATGGAAGTAGTTACGCAGATCTATCGAAAAATGTGCTGGAACAACACCATGCATCTATCACATGTTCTGGTGCGAGAGGCCGATAATCCACGTAGCAATACCGAGAGAAGTGGAAAGTTTGCATACTTTCAGTTTTCTTCAAACGTACCAGGTTTAAAATCCCTTCATTACATAAATAATTACACAAAAAGATATCTCTTTTATGAAAAAATTAACACACACACTTAAATAGCATCTTAATGTTTTAAAATATTGATCAACATTTCCCATTTGAAATAAAAAAATCAACTAATTAAAAACTCAAAATAATTACTTCAGAAAAATCATGCTATTGCTACTAAGAAAATTGTTCAATTGTGAAGCTTTTAAAATTTCGAATGTTAGTAGTTGAAGTCTAATGGCCGAGTGGCAGCATATTGCACTTCCACGCTACAGATCCGGGGCTCAATTTCCAGGCTAAGCAAGGTCGTCTCAGCGTTTCATCCCTTCAGGGGGTCGATAAATGAGGACCAAGATTGCTTGGAAACTAAACACTGTTGGGTTTTGCCCAGTGACCACCTGACTGAAATATTTGCTCATGCACCTCAACAATCAAGATCACGAAAACTGAGTTGGGCATAGTAGGCCTTGGCCTTCTCAAAATGCGCTGCTGTACTAAAGAGTTTAATTTAGTTTAAGTATACAGCTGAAAATGTTATTTTTAAACTTATATTTTGTTTGAAGAATTTTATAGAAATAGCTGACCAATATTATCAGTATTAAGAGGTATAAAAAATGAAGGGAAGAAAATGTATTGGAAGCTGATGCTATTTTCTGGCATAACGTATCTCAAGGAAAATTAGGCATCGAAATTAAATTAAATTGCCTCATAATGTATAAATAACAAATTATTTTATTCTAGGCTAAAGCACAATTTACATAACTTTAACTATTATGAGGATGAGTATTTTATTATTCAGCATAAGAGTAAATATTCCTCTATTTTATGCAACATTTATAAACAATTTTAAATGTGAAATGCAGTGAAGTTTAACCAGTAGTTACATTTTCATGTTTCCTATTCCTTTATGGCAATTTGGGAAGAAGCAAAAGTAGCTTATGAATTAAATATGATTCGAGTGTACTATTTTTAATCCTTTCTGAATTATTTAAATACATAACTGAGACTAGAGATGTGTTATGGGCTTAAAATATTTCACCATTTAGAGAAACAGAATAAGTTGTAAAGGTATTAATTATACATCATAACTCTACGGAAGAGCCTAAGATCCTCAAAGAGCGTGTTTCTTTCTAATGACTGATATAAATAATGAACTCACTTAATGGAAATATTATATCCAAGTTGAAAGAAATGAGAGTTAATGTCTGAAATAGTTAAATTTTGTTCTTTTTAATCGGAAACCATTTCAAATAAAAACAAAACTACTTGGCAGATTTTAATACGTATTTTGGGAGGGGGGATTTACATTTTCACGGAGAAGGCTTATTTTCATGGGTAATTACGTATTATACCGTTGACCAATCTTGCCAAATCAAAAGACATCATCAAAACTCTTGTTCGTTCTCACTAACTAGATTGTGATTGCGTAGGAACAATTCTCCTCTATTGGCTGCATATCACTTTATTTCGCGCCACATTTTCATTTGATGAATTTGTCTGTGGTATAATACCATTCCATGTAATAAAAAATATTTAATCAAAAAACTACCCTATATAAAAAAATAATGAGATAAATTAGAAACAATATAAATTGACGTTTTGTTTAATTTCGTCAAATTAAACACTTATTACATATGCTACAATATCCCCCCTCAAAAGGCAATAAAATAGAAGAAACGAAAAAAAAAAATGATACTGTCACACCAGATGCTGAAAATTTATTAAATTAACATAAATGACTGATAATGGTCAATAATAATATTAAAAATGCAATGGCTCATGATGTTATAATCAATTTGAAGCTACTCTGAAAGGAAAATAATAGTCTTTAGTGACGAGTCCAATGTCCAGCAGGGTTCAAAAGGTTACTGCAAGCTTGTTTCGAGACTTTCAAAACAGTATAAAGCCACTTTGTTACTATGCCCTGCCACACGATCACAACACAGGTTACTATATTTGGAGATGTGTTTCTTTTTGCTGGCCAATCTTCGTTATAGTTTAGTTATTGCATACTTATAATGCAGTAGCTTAGAGAAGAAATTGCTAAATCCATTGTTTTAGCTTTAACTATGTGTCTTTTCTGAAAGCTGGCATAGAGTTTAAAAGTGAACCATAACGTTATTTATTCCTCCATTTTAAAAATCGAACTCTAGAACAAATCATCCAATTGCTTTAAAATTTTGATTCTTTTGTGCATGCTTATCCCAGGCTATTTATTTTTGATTTGTAGTGGTATCATCTACAGTGGTGGCAAAAAGTCCTGAACACACTCATTTTTTAGCGTAATTTTTGTGTTTGACTTCATTTTTCGTTGTGAAATTATCGCACTATCTTAAATATTGTTATTGATTTTAATGTATTTTTTCATGCTGATTTCAAATCTGTTTGTAGATTTCATCTAAAGTAAATAGTTTCATTGATATGTTGAAAAAACCTTGACAAGAAAGCACAAGGTCACTGTAAGAATGAGTGAGTGTGTTTTCCAACAATGAAATGCTCCGTTATTTCAACCAATCAGAGAGCAGTAGCGATAAAGGATTGAAAGAAAAAGGTGAAACATGGTTTATTGTATTGAATGCAGTTGTGTGTGCTTGTGGAAAATAGTGTATTGAAAGCAATTTGAAGTGCGTTTGTGGAAAATATTGGAATTATGGCTAAATTTTCATATCTGCCTGAGAATAAAAGGTACAAAATAATACATTTGAAGGAAGAAGGTTATTCTATGCGCCAAATTGCTGCTAAAGTACCATGTGGCCTTTCTACTGTTGTGAGAACTTTGAAAAGTTTTTCTGAAACAAATTTTATTGCGGACAGGGGGCGATCAGGACGACCAAGAAAAACATCTTTACATGAAGGCAGGTTATTGCACAGAATTTCGCTTTCAAACAGAAAGCTTAATTCCTCGCAAATTTTGAAACAATGTACTTTGACATCAAATGTGAGTGTGTGCCCAAGAACTGTTAGAGGAAGACTGCTGAAAATTGGGTTACGAGGCTGTAAAGCGCGCCCAAAACCATTACTGACTGAATTTCAACGCAAGAGGCGATTGACGTGGGCAAGGGAACATTCATTATGGACTATTAAAGACTGGGAAAAGGTAATACTTAGTAACGAGAGTCAGTTTTGTATTTTTGGTAACCAAAGTACTGCCAATGTAAGACGACGCACTCATGAGGAATTCAGTCCTCAGTGTCTGAAGCCCACAGTAAAGTACCCGACCAAAGTTATGGTATGGGGTTGCATGTCTTCTCATGGTGTTGGAAGACTTCACATCGTTAGCGGAACAGTGAAAGCCATGGATTACATTGAAATACTACAAAATAAATTGCTACCAACTGCGAGAGATCTTTTTGGGAATCATTCATGGATTTTTCAGGACGATAACGCCCCTTGTTATCGTGCAAAGGTAGTTCAGAAATGGTTGAAAGACCATACTGTGAATAGAATGAACTGGCCAGGACAGTCTCCCGACATTAATCCGATAGAGAACTTGTGGTTTAAAATTGGTTACGAAATTTCAAAGAAAAAACCTTCAAACAGACGTGAATTAATTGAAGCTGTAATATTTTCCTTCAACCATATTGACACGAAAGATCGTCTTTTGAAATTGGTGCATTCCATGCCAAAAAGATATAGAGCCGTAATTAAAGCAAACGGCTGGCCCATAAAATATTGATTTTCTAACATGTGACAACAATGTAATTTTCAAAATGCTTATTATATATACCGTATTTGTCAATTTTCGTGTTATTTTTCTTTGCATATTATGTTATTCTATATTGTTTTATTCTGCACATATTTCACATTATTGTGTTCAGGCAGCTTTACTACAAAAAATATTTTAGTCATTAAGAAACTAGTAGTAGATTTCAAATCAGCATAAAAAATACATTAAAATCAATGACAATATTTAAGATAGTGCGATAATTTCACAACGAAAAATGAAGTCAAACACAAAAATTACGCTAAAAAATGAGTGTGTTCAGGACTTTTTGCCACCACTGTATATAAGCCAGTAACAGCATCCGGTCAGGAGTGGACATTTTTGTCTAATGGTATGCTACGTGCTTACGAAACCGAAGATACCGGGTTCTGTCCACCGAATTTGCACTCTACTTCATTCATGACCCTTTCCTAAAAACAGCGTAACTTTATGAACTATTTTGGCGCCATCTACGCACAAAAATCTCGTCAGACTCACTTGATGCAACACCTCTAATTAACAGCAACAACTCAAACGCTCGCCATAACTATATTATTCATTTGCCTATCCACTGACTCATTAGGGGGGGAATGTGTTGTGGTATCATCTATATAAGCCAGTAAGAGCCTTCAGACTGAAGTGATCTATTAAACAAGGCGCAGAACGTATACGAATTGTGTAGCGTGAAAAATGTATTGCAATTTTAATTGAAATTAATAAAAAATTACGCGTGGTCAAAGGCTACACCACACACACATGGATATTATAACAAATCATAAAGTAAAAAATAAAAAGTGCTGGTAATTATAAAATTTTAGAAAAAATTGTCTCGAAATCAGAATTTAAGTCTAAATTAAAATGTATTTAAACCGACTTCAATTCATTTAAATGAAGTATTTTTTAAAGGAAACAAATTCTTTTGCATAAAAAAAACTTCAAAATTTATATTTTAAATCGAATCATTTCATTTTTTTAATCAAGCTTAAATTTAAAACTGTCGAATAAAAAAAAGGCTTTTTTATTCCTAATATCCTAAGACAATAAGAATTTCAAACCAGTAAATCAATGGATTTGTCTATCTTAAAAACTCGGATTTAGTAAAAAAAATGACGTAATGGCTTAGAATTTTAATTTTTGACCAAATTTACTAGGTGTGTAAGAATATATAGATGTCCAAAAGTTAAGCATTAATCGTAAAATGCAAAAAACATGGAGTAATTATTCGTAAAATTATTCCAAATTTCTTGCGGATATTAATTGGGTGAAGAAGAAACATTCGGTTTATGCAAAACTTTTCAGTCGACTACGTCCTGCGCGAAACAACGGCGCATGTCGTAACGCGGCGAAACTGATTCACGCAGCATAAGCAGTTCAGACAAGTTTCGTACATCTGCTGCGCCAAGGAACGTTGTTAACCATCAAACAGAGTGAATGATGGCACAAAGACGCCAATTGGACATGTTTACGAAAGGAAGAATCGTTGGAATGCTGGAATCCTCGCGATCGCAAACCGAAGTGTCTCGAATTCTGAATGTGGACCAGTCTGTGATTTCAAAACTGTGGCAGAAGTTTCAAAGAACGGGAGATGTTACCCGACAACCAGTATCAGGACAACCAAGTGTCACAACCCCTTGCCAAGACCGATATCTGGTAATAAGTGCGCGACGTCAGAGGGGCAGTACTGCCAGAGCACTGAATTCGGAGCTCACAGTCGCCACAGGAATACGAATTTCGAGACAAACTGTTTACAGGAGACTCAATCATGCTGACCTGTATGCCAGAAGACCAGCAGTTTGCATTCGCCTCACATCTGAGCATAAACGAGCTCGTTTGAACTGGAGTTTGAAACATCAACATTGCAGTGGGGGAGAGTGGGCCAATGTGATGTTCAGTGTCGAGTCCCGGTTTAGTCTGAATAGTGATTCTCGGCGGGTAATGCTATGGAGAGAACGTGGAACACGTTTTGAACCAAGAAACATAACGGAAAGATATCATTTTCCATGAAGGGGAGTAATGGTATGGGCAGGCAGAGCATGATGGACGACCGCACAGACCTCCATTACTTTGACACGGGGTCTGTGACTGCTCAAAGATACAGAGACGAAGATCTTGAGCCTTATGTTCGCTTGTTTCGAGGTGCTGTCGGTCCTGACTTCATATTCATGAAGGATAATGTACCATGTCACCGAACGGTGCTGATTGATGACTTCCTTGAAACGGAAAACATCCAGCGCATGTCGTGGCCTGGGAACACCCCTTATTTAAATTCTATCGAGCATGTATGGGATATGCTCGGGAGACAAATTGCAGCCCTTTCGCACCCCTCAAACTCCGTTACAGAACTGAAGAGAGCTCTCCAAGAAGCTCAGAGCCGTTTGAGCCCACAACTCATTCATCATCTTATAGCATAAATCGCTGTTCAGCGTGCCTGGCTGTCAGAGGTGACCACACGCCTTATTAAACTGCAGCATCAGTGTTTTATTTAATGTTTTCTTTCATTTTTTCTTTAAAGTGTGAATCCGTGCAATGCTCAGTTTTCTTTCAAACTGCTACTTTGGATAATAAAATTAATTATTATCATTCTTTTGATTTGCTTCCTTATTTTATAACCATTTTACACTCGCATGTCACGTTTCGCGCCATTCTGATTTACAGTTCCTTCTTTATTCACATAATTACCAATTATGCTTAACTTTTGGACACCAGTGTAGTTTTCTATTTCCAATTTATAACTGAAAAATTTGCTATTGTTTTTGTAAATATCGATGACATTTCTAGTGTGCAGTTACCTAATTTAAAATCCTATTATCACCCTTTTATGAGCTTCACTTGTTCGTAACGGAATCTTTGAACTCTATTTTTATGCGCTTTAAAAGGTCAGATTAATTCGAAATTTTACTCACTTGTCCAGAACCGATGACAATACAATAAATTAATAATTTTGTTCCATTTTCCTGATCAGGATCATCAGGATTAACGATTTCCTATTCTCAGGTCCCATCCCTCATCAGATCCCACTTCCAGATTTGATGACTAATTCCAGATTTGGTGACAAAAAGAAAAAGGTACAACTTGGTTCTATTAACTATAAAAGTGTGTTTTTTAGTTTTTTTCAACTATAGTTTATCTATACAAAATTGTTTTTTTTTTTCAGAAAATTTGTAAATATTGCTATGTAAATTGCTATGATAGTGAAAAATACTACAATGATAAATAATTGAAAAATTTGTTTGTTTTTGTTATCTTAGAATTGCCTAGATTAGGTTTTTAAAAATCAGTAAAATATCACAACATTTAAAAAAAAATACCTGCCACTTCTATAAATATAACATGTTTCTTTACGATTTCATATGGTGACTAAAGTAAATTTTTTTTTAAAGTTTAAATATCTCTTATATTTTTTGTGTTATTAAAAAAGGAAATGATACTGTAACAGGTAAATGGTGAAAATATGACAATTCATTCATAATCTTCTTGTTCATTCTACGGTGATTAGTTCAATATTAAAGCAAATATTAATACTTATGAAATCGTTAAATAAAATGATTTTATAATATTAAAAAATTATTTTAATTCTATAAATAATATCTCCGTTTATTTTATATAAAAATATTTAATCGATAGAGATACAGACATTAACATTTGCACTTCGAAAGCAATCGGAAACATCAATCAGAAAGTCAGTAACATGGACACAAAGGCAGATTCTGTAATGTCTAAGATATTTAAAATATCTAACGCGATAAATGATTATACAAAAATATAAATCACTCTAAGTTGAAATAAATAAATAAATTGCATTGTTAACCGACAATCTACGTGGGATCCTGTTAAAATTAATTATATGTTTGTGTGTAAAAGGAAGAGAAAAGGTTTATCCTCTCAATGGAGAAGTGCATAGTCGTTTTGGAAAGAAATGCGAACTAAGTTATTTTAATGAGGTTTTGAAATTGTGTTTTGGCGTTCTTTTTATTCAACTCTTTGGTTAGAACTATGTCAAAATGGTTTCTGCGCAATTCTTTCTCTTAAAGAATCTATTGATGCTTAAAGAATATCCTATTCTAAGTTAAAAAAATACCATACCTTTAACGAGGGCTGTAGCTTATTGCGAAAAATGTTTTCCCAATTAAAAATGTGTGGGTGACATGATAAGAAAAATGTATTAATAAAGAGATAGAATATTTTTTTGAAAATAAAATGTGTATGTTTTGCATCTGTTAAGTCAAAATAATCAGTAAATTTTAAGGCTTTTACAGAAATTTGAGTTTTGTGATAGTTTTATTTCTTACTTGAATTCTATTTTTCGTTATATCATTAGAATGAATTTTTTTTAAAAAAATGCTGCTTTAGACAAACATATTATTACTTCAATTTTAAAATAAACTCATTTAATGTGTCTAGAGTGGATTAGCTTATTACTGACTACCTTGTAATTTCTCTAATCCAAATGCTACATTCTTTTTACAATATTATTTGTACTTAGTGAGAATATTTTCCGTTAAGGACAAAGAATAACACAATTAAAATATGATTAATTGTCAAGAATCTTCATTTCTTCATTTAAATTAAAATCTCATGTCTTAGTGTATTTATTTGGACACATATTTCTTTCATTAGAGCTAAAGTGCGCATTCTTTATTGCTCTCATCTTTACCTTAAATTTGCAATCGTTATAACAAATTAAAGAAATCCCTACTTATTTTTCAGATCGGAAAATTATAAATTAATTTTTAAATTTAATAAGCAATTTTACTATAACTACTACTAATAATAATAATATAAATACATCTTTCAACCCCTCCCCCCAATCTTTTTTTGACATTTTCTATAGCAGTTAAAGTATCCAACTACCCTAAAATTGACAAAGTTTTTTTTATAACTTTGTTTTATAGACCTTTTTATTATCTTTGTAAAAATACCAAGTTTATTATTTTCCGTTCCTTAGGACAAAAACAACAAGTGTTTTAGTAAAAGCAGATGCCATTACATTAAGAAAGATGTCATACTTCAAAATGCGTTTTAATCGAAATGTGCTTTTTTGAAAATACTCAAACGGGAACAGTGATTGCTCAAGAAGCTTCAAAAATAATTAACTGAAAATTTTTGTGTATGTTTTGTATAATAGTAGAAGTGCTTTAACCTTCAAATTTATCAATCACTGCTTTATTACAAAATTTACAGTCCATTCTGTTAATATAATCATTGTTATTTAAGCAATTTCATATAATAACTTAGATAAAGTGCTCTAGTTTTTGTAAAAATTAAAATTTCTCTTATTCCGAAAGTCATTTCAAAAAGGAATAATATAGCAACACATTAGAATCGAAAAATTGAAAATTTTTTCATAAAGCTTTGGTACAAAGTGGGCCCCGTTAATGTTATTTTTGTAAATTTTTACCAATTTTTTCCTCATTTTAGTATTAATAATTTCTGTTTATCCTCTAAATTAGCATATTTTTCTTAAAATGTACTAAAGAAATCTAAACCCTCAAAAAAATCCCCATATCTCTATTTTTTATAAAAAAAAAGTTGGGTCAAGTAGTCGGATACCTTAATAGAGCGATTCTCAACCTGCAGCCCGCGCATCGGCCTTTTCTGAGTGTCCCGATGATAGCCCGTTGAACTTTCAATTATTTAAAAGCAACCTACTAAAAGTTAAAGGGAAATTCTATCAATTTTGTTATCAATTTGATTTTTTTGATAGTAGAATGTAAATAAGAGGCTATGTCGTGGATGTAATGACATGGAAACTGCCCCATAACGCAACAAAAAATTCATAAATATTTTTTCTGTGTGTTTGATAGAAATGTTAATATAGTATTAAAATAGAAGCCAAAAACGAGTTTTAATATTTGATCAATTTGGTTTGTCTAATGTTGCCTTTTTTGATAGTGTGTGTTTGCCCCTCCCCCCATTATCTTCATATTGCGGCCTGCATGAAATGCCTGTTATATGCTTGTGGTCCGGCGGGAAAAAAGTTTGAGTGCCTTAATAGATTCGCAAAATTCTTAATACGTATATAAGGATAATTCTATAAAAGAGCAAATAGAAGGCTTCATATATAACCACTATGGTTATTATGTGTTGTTTTTTGTTGCAATTTATACACAAAGCGTAATTAATTCACTTGTATATTACGTAAATAATTTGATTACAAAGATAAGAGGTTTTATAACTTATCTTAAAGCTAATTTCATTAATATATATAGAAAAAGTATTACTCTGAAATATTATTTCGCAACTGAAAATTTAAAGATAAAAAAGAATATTTTTCGACTGAGATACGAAGAGAAAGCCGCTTCGTTTCTAAATTAGAATGTAGCGCAAGGCAGTTTGGTACTAGTTCATTGAGTTATTGGGATGGAATTTTAATCTAGAAAATAGTCCGAAGGAGAGAAGTTTCTTTTAATATATATATATATATTGCTTCTTTCCACTATGTGTGTAGCGATATTTGCGTGTTTACGAATGCATTCGTAATAAATATGAATGAGTTAAAATGTACGGGTGGGATTGAAATAAGAATATTTTATGAAGTTGTGCATAGCACAGTGTTGGATTGAAAATAGTTTTGTGAAAGTTCTTGCAAAGGAATTATCAATGAAAATATCATGACGTCTGTTTCAATGCGTGCCGTTCAAGTTTAAAAATAAGGAATGGTAAAAAAAATGGATAAAAGCATATAAATGTAAAGGAGCTAAAGCAGGGTTTTGATATACTTTGACATATAAGGCCAGTTTATACCCAAGACATTCCATGAGCAATAATATTTCCGGTTAATATAAGGTGTATACTTTTCTATGCATATAATATAACCCATTAATTCTACTTTATAAACAAAATTGCTTTCATAATTTTTGGTCTATATAATTTACAGAATCCCTGTAGTAGAATATAAAATTAATATGTATAATAATTACATTTATTAATAAATGTATGTGTGTGTATATATAAGACTAACAAATGTTATACTAATATAAAAGTCATGTTTTTTTTAAAAGGTTTGAAATTTAAGAAATTTTAATCACCATTTTCCTAAATTTAATAAAAAAGTCAGAAATAAACTTGGTTGATTTCCCTTTTCTGATATTTATTCAATTTGTCATAAATGATGAATTATGAGAGTCATAAATTATGCACTTTTTGAAAAGTAAATTAATTTCTTACAGAACTTACAAAAAATGTTTATTTTTCACACGTCATTCGCAGAAAGCAATATACGTTTCATTATTCGTATTTTATAATACACTTGTAAACATTAGTAAGAAAACAGTGAGTGTTTTCAGCGATGTACCTCTTAATAAAAATTATGAATAATTTTTTTAATCACGATTAACATAATCAGCATCAAGAAAGCAAAAGGTATTGTGTGTGCAATGGGTTTATATTATGAACTACATAAGAATAACTTTGAATAATGAAGTTCAGAGTACAGAGTTCCGTGTTATATTTGCTTAGTTTTTAATGAATCAAGGTAAAAGATACAAAAATATATAATATTCGGTGCAAGGGAAGGTACTGTGTTTTTTTTCCTAAAGAAATAGCAAGTTTTCTTTTTCGCTTTCAATTGAAAAAATAACTTCATTTGTTAGTTACAACTGTCTTTCAGCGTTCTGGAAGCTTACCTACCACTACTACTCAGTGGCGGAACAGCTCATGAGGACCAACTACTGTGCCTACTGGGCATATTTCAGTATTAGTGAAATTAGGCGCTGGAGTGCATGAGCAGATGTCCCGATCAGGTGGTCAGCTTGAAGCGAAATCCCCAGTGTTTAGTCCCCAAGCAAGCTTGGTACTCATTTATCGACCCACTGAAGGGATGAAAGGCTGAGTTGACCTTACCCATCCCGAGGATAGAACCCCGAACCTATGGCGTGGAAGCTCGATACACTACCACTCGTCCACTGGGCTTCGGAAGCAAATTTACAAGAATCTTATGCAGCAAAGTAGCACAAAGAGGGGGGGAGGGAGAGTAGCGAATCGATTTTCCCTTGCAATTCATAAATATAACTTTTTTAATTTTGGCAATTTTGTAAAACTGTTTGAAAAAATACGTTAAAATGCTTTAATTATTTAAAATACATTCAATCTTCCTGCTCAATATCGTGATCTACTGTGTCTTTTTTACAAATTTCTGAATTATATTAAAGCATTTGTGGCGGTGAAATAAAATCAATGCAGCAAGTCTCTTATTCTTCCAAAGTCATTTTGATTCTGAGAATTGAGACCAACAGTTCAAGGCCACTTTGATTCCTTAAATTTGTCTTTGTTGACGTCGTCTCGGAAAATACCCTTTACTCGGTGGCGTTACTTATGAGTAGGCTGTAAAACTTTAAAGCAAATGTAGCTAAATCTCTTAAAATCAAATTTCCAACAGCGACTTTTATAATAAAAATGTGGCGCCAAAATAATGTTCCCTCATTTAAAATCTCAGATTCTAAATGAAAAACATCTTTCAACTATACGTTAAAAGTTTGTCTCCACTGATTTTCCAGAACATTCAATTTAGATTGGTCTGCTAATTCTAAATACAGATCGTAAAAAGAAAGATGATTTGAATTTTTAAAAAAATATCAGGGGGCAAATTATTTATCTTTTTTCAAAGTTACATAATTTGAAGAGATTCGGTTTAAAATTGCTCACATGAAGTCGAGAAAATTATGACATTTTTGATAGATTTCTTTTATTGAGCCTAGAGAAATTATTTTACTTTTGTTTGTCAGTTTATTCAAAAAAGACATATCCAAAATCAACTTTCTTCAGCTTTCAGTGTAGTTTTGGAGTTTTTCCATGTTTTCTCCCTTATTGACTAAAGTCACCCCAATTTTTTTTTTTTGGTATTTTTCCCAAATAACTAATTTTTCGAACTTGTGGTTGAAAGTAGCCAAAAGTAGTGGGGCCATCAAGTGAAATAACGTAAAATTCACGAAGTAACAATAGGATAAAAAAAGTTGCGAAGAGTTTCCAAAAATAGTTCAAATTTCCGAAAAAATCGCACGATCTGGCAACACTATTCGGAAACTTATCTAACCCCTGAAAAAAGAAGTCTCCGATTTTGGAGGTAACGTATTCTTCCACTACCACTTGGACAACATTATAAATTAAATATTAATTTCCATCAAGAGAAGTTTTGCAGTGACCTGGACAGATGATAGTCAGAGTAGTATCAGGAGAATATATACTGGCTGAAATAAATTTTCCCAACCCAAATCTGCAATTTTTTGTGCTGTTTTTCTTGGAACGTGTGATCTCTAGTGTTATCATGATAAAGAATTGCACCCTTTCTGTTGACAAAATATAGACGTTTACATTGAATTTCTTTATTCAAAGCATTAAGTTGTAAACAATCGACAGCATCAGCATCGACCGTTTCTTTTTCTTTCAGCAGAGTTCTTAGCACACTATATCCTTATGGTCCCACCAGCAACTCAGCATAACCTTCTTCTGATGCCCGCCAACTTTGGATGTGAAAGGTGGTGTCTCCACTTTGAAAACATATGCCCTTTTTCTAACCACATGTTTACATACCTACTAAGCACTTTTCATCCCCAGACACCAAGAGTTTCACAAACGGTTTCCTTTTGTGGCGAGAAAGAGTTTAAGAACATATTGGAAATCTGTCCATTAAATTTTTTTCGCTTATTTGTGTTGCATCGTAACAGAGAGTTTGGACACGAAACCAAGCAATATAATGTGATAGAAAGTAGTAGTCTGATGAGTTTCTAGATTGAAGTCTATTTCTGAGGAAGATGACGTGGAATTTGTCCTGATTATTCTGAGTAGCACTTCGTCACTGACATATGATGGCCTTCCTGATCTAGGTTCATCTTTCAAAGAAATTTCGTAAAATGTTTTTGGCATGTCCGAGCTGTTGCTGTGTCCTTTCCAAAGACATCACGCAAGATTTGTTTCGAATTCATCGCATTTTTTTGGAGCCCATGCAGTTCTGTAGATAATTGTCTGAAATTTTGTATCATTGTTTATTATTATAGTATGTATGTTGTGACATAGGGATTAAGAAAAACAGCCTGTTTACCTTTTTTATAATTGTTTTTCTGTGTGATAAAAATGAGGAATTTTTGAAACATTTGCATTGCGTGTGCTTTTTGACCCCTAGTTCAGCGAAAAATTAAACTTTTCAAAGGTTTTAGTATATGATATATTCAGTTCAAATATATCAGTTTATTAGTAACTGTTTTCTAAATAAAATTATTTGTGTTTTTAAAAATTTTGGCATTATAATTTATTTTACTATGTTTAACGTAACGTGCAAATAAAGTCTAATAAACCTAAAATTGGCCAGAATTATTTTTTTTTTTGCTATTTTTATTAGTTTTCAGTTATAAGTAAGCAAAAAATGATTTTGAAAATAAATTTTCAGCAAAATTTTTTAAAAAAATGCCTCCGCAACCAGTCAGGCCCCTTAAAAAGTCAAATTGAAAAGTCTTTAAAGTAGGTAAGTGTAAAATTTCTCTTAATTAAATTATTTACTGGAATTACCATTTTTTATCGTGTACATATAAATAACTATAAAAAAAGGATTAGGGTGACTCTGTCTCATCATGCTACCATTCACATTAGTATCGAGTGCACGACTGCTTCCAGATTTTCAATGAAGTATTTTTGTAAAATATCGCATCAGTCTAACATAAAAAGCTACTGATGAACACTGTGCTGACTCACTGTAAAGCAGTGAGTGAGGAAAGTGAATTTGTGATCATACTTTTATTCTTTTTACTTTTGTTGTAGCAGCATTTGAATCTAATAAAGTAACGTTGATAAATTTGTCCTTATTAAGATTTATAGTTTCTTTTGCCAGTTTATCCGCATTTTCATTGCCTGTAATGTCAACATGTGCATGTAACCATTGGGGGAAGCAGAATTACTCTAACTCCTATAATCTAAACAGGTGAGAGCAAATCTCTTCAGAGTCTCTAACAAATAAATACATATTTAATATCATTTGACCATTTTCATTTTCGACACAATGAGCATAATGCAAATTTAGTGACTCACAAAATACCAATAAAGAAACCATGGAAACAAGAACACATGTTTGTTGAGATTTTGTTTGCGTATGATTCCTAAACTAATCACTGTGACAATATTTTTTTTTTTAACATTTATAAACCCCGTGCACCACCGAACGTATAACACGGGGATAAACAACACAGACAGAAGAAAGGATTACAACACAAACATCCATGCCTTCTCCTGGATTCGAACCCAGTCCCTGCGGCACCGCAGTCAGCTTCACTGACCACTATACCGGATGGGCGGCCTGTGACAATATTGTCACTTTGATAACACAAGATATGAAATGATTTCTTATCAGCAATAAATTGCTTTTGGTTTTAATGTTTTAAAAAATGATAAGTATACAACTTACAAAGCAACATAAAATCTAATATAGAAGTCTCTAAAATAACTTTAAAAAATACTTTTGTTTAAGGGAACATGGTACGATTTACACAAAATTTTTTTAATTTAATAATTTTTATATAATTTTTGGTTACCTCCTATGTGTATGTACAATGTAAAACACATTTTGTGCTCAAAATTTCATAAAAAACTAACCATTCAATTTTAAGGGAAAAACTTGAAACTTATGAAGTGATTTTAAAAATTATAGTTCTTTTACAAAAACTAACGTACATATATGAAATTTTATTTACATGTACGTCAAACTATGTATAACAAAAGTTAGCATGGGTTTTGCGATAACATGATTGGTATTCGTACAAACTTCCTTTTTATGAATACTTGTTGAAAATTTCTTAAAAAAATGTGTAAATTCTAAATTAAATTTTTAAAAAAAAATAAATATTGCTTTGATTGAAAAATGCATACCACATTTTGAGCGCGTTTTTCACGTAGTGTAAAAAAGCGCTATTAGGATGCAAATTTCGTCTTCGTCCTCGTCTTCGTCTTCGTTACATATTTTGTCGTACCTTTTTCTCACTTAATAATTAACCGATTGACCTCGGGTTTTCGGCATTTGGTCGCATTTGTGCCCTAGATGAGCCGAATCATATTTAAATTTAATAATTAAAATTTTTTTAAAAAAGTTTTTTTTTAATTAAAAAAAAATTTTTTTAAGTATAGTACTACTTTCTGTTAGTAAAAAGTTCATTAGTTGCATTATTGTAAAATACAACATGTGAAATACGCGCTAAAATTACTTGAACATGCCAATGATTGATATCTTGTATTCCATATGGCTATTAGCAACAAGTGAAAAAATTCCCAAGTATTATACACAAGCACAATAGAAAAAAAGCCTTAGCATTTTAAATTAAGACAAACTAGTTTTTATATCTTTCCGAGATAAGTCAGTTTAAAGTTTGGATTTGCCATTGGGATGTAAATAATAATAATAAAAAAAAAAAAAAAACGTAAGAGTTATCACAACTTTGAGTTTTTTTAAACTTAGACCTTTCAAATTTTGTGAGTTTGTAGAAAAGTATGTAAAAAATAATTTACGCTAAAAAAAATTAGATTTGATCTTTTGGCCGATTTGTTTCAATTAAATCGTACTATGTCCCCTTAAAAATTCAAGATATAAAACATACATTCATGAAATATTTCTTTACATGAAATTTGTTTCATAAGCAACTAATTTCTATAAGGTTCTATATAAAAAACTGAAGTTCCAATTTTTCCAAAATATTCGAAATGAAATTCACATTGTTAAAGGAAGGAGACTAGTTAGGCAAAAAGGAAGGAGGATATTTACGCAGAAATTAAAGAGTCAAAATGTTTCACATAGAACGCAATTCCAATAAAGATAATATTTATATTCCTTGAGCATAAAGGTTGAATATATGTACATATCAAATTGTTTTAGTTTCTGATGCAAACCCTTAAATTATTCACCTGAAATTATTAATAAAAAGTACCTTACAATTTTTTTTAAAACTCACTAATGTATATGCTTTGATTAAGATTATATTACAAAATACATAGATTTTTATAAATTACTTTTTTTTTGTGCTTTGTAATAAAACAAACCATTATCTTTGAACAAAATATTAATGTTTTTATTATTTTTGAATCAAACAAATTATATGAAACAGTTCAATAATTCTTTTATGAATAGTTACTTGATAAAAGAGATAGTTTCATCACACATCAAAGATATAATTTCATAATATATATATTATCAGAATATATAACTCTTTCTGAGATGCTAATTTGGTATAAGAGTGCTGGGCGACAAGCTGTTGTTTATGTTCGCCAAGATGGGCGATAACATTACAATATGGTTACCTTCATATTTTTATCTTGTTGTAATGTAGTTGCCATAGGGATAATGTATATTAGAGTTTACTTTTATCGACTTTTTCCATGGTAACCCTATTAGTTTCAGACGATTTTAATTCGATTTTCTTAAAAAATGTAATAATTTCCATTGATTTGTTTTTCAAGTTACTATTTTAGTCTTTTGTTGTATTTTATGCTATTTTCGAAAATGGATATTTTTGATACCATTGGTGAGTACCAGAATATATTTTTTTAAAGAATGAGTGTGCTGTGCTTTTAATTACTGCTATATATAAATAAAAAATTTTCACTTTATTTTACGTTTCAAAAATACTTTTTAGAAAGTTCCTTTTTCGATGAAATTCATTGAAGGAACGCAGTTTTTGGAATATTGCAAGTTATCAGCACTTATTAATTGATATTCATTATTAATTTGAATACATATTATGTAATTATATTTTATTTTTAATATTATATAATATAATAATTATGTACAGCAATTGTTTTTGTACTATTTATTTATTATATTTATTTTTTTATTTTTATTTTTTTTAAAATGTGAAGGATGCTATTTATTTATAGCTATTATGTTATTTATAATTCTTATTATTATTGTGTATAAGAAATATATTATATGAAAGTTATTATCTGTAATAAAATTATTATTATATAAAATTATATGAATATTATCATATATCATAATTACTATTTAATTATATTAAATTATAATAATATATTACATAATATTATTATGTATAATATTTATTATATTATATTGATATTCATTATTGATTGACATTGGTTATTTTTAATGTATTCCTGTATTCTTCATTTGAAATATATTTCAAAGCAGTGTTTTACAATTATTTTCTTGGCGCTTGGTTACCGCTAGGCAGCCATCTTGGATTCTTTGTAACTCGATAATAATCGCTGCTTGGCGCGGTTCTCAATCGCGCTAAATAGCGCTTGGCTCGTAACACTCTTATATCAAATTAAATCAATTTATGGAGTTACGCATTGTGATAATTAGGCCGACGATATATATTTCAAATCTTAATGTTTTGTTCATTTAAGAATAATGTATATTATGAAGAATTCCGATTGAATTATTTCTTTCGAGCTTACTTAATGTCTGCTATTGTAACTCCTTTCATATTATCAAAACGTTTTATTTTTTATTTTATCTCATCTTTTCACACTTTTATATTCTTGATAATTATCTCAAATTCCTATTCTAGCAATACTTATAAATATTGTAAAATATTTCTTCCCTGAAAAAAATACTCCCCAGCTGATGGTCCTATTCAACAGGAAATGATAATTTGAGTTTCAAAATAGGAAAATAGTTACTATACTGAACAAAGGTCTAAATAATATCTCCTTCTCCTTTCTCACCCTATTTATTATCCTAGACCGGAAGAAGGGACATCAAAAGATCAGAAAAGCGGAAAAAGAAATTGGAAGTTATTTTCTTTTCTAAAAATCTAACAAAGAATGTCGCGCCTTATTCATGTTTTCCGATTCATTTTCATTTTAATTTCGGAAGGAAAAAAAAACATTAAATATTTTAGAAAAAGGAAATATTTTTCTTGGACAAATACTCAAGATACAATACATTATTTTTAATTTTTCTAACAGCTAAGACATGATATTTATTTGACTATAGATTCACATCTAATTTTTTTTTTAACTTGCATGAAGAATTATTCTTTTAACCTATTGGTATCAAATATTTTATTAGGAAACAAAATCTTTAGATAGCTCGAATTAGAAGAAGAATTTTTGAAATTTTCTAACAGTTTACATAATATACTACTGAAAATTATATATATAGTGTTTACTTTTAAAGCTCTAGGCATAATTAATTTTTACATCAACAATTTCATTTTGATTTTTATATTCCAGTACTTCCGTAGTGCAGCGTTTCTCAAACTCTCCGAACCTTCCTAAGGGGGCGTGATAAGGCTATGAGAAGGGGCCAGCATATTAAATACTCGAAAACAAAAGATCATTTAAAAAGTTATTAATTTACTGACAGTAAACAAACAAAATTGATTCTGACATAATAAGAAATAAATACGCACTTACACAGATATAATACATGCATAAATGTATCAGTACAGCACACAATATATTTTATAATTAATTCAGCAACACTATGTTAAGAACAATTTTAATAATTACTATTTAAGTCATGGGCTTGTCATATATAAAGTTATATACAAAAATTAACATTTATCTTGATAACGTGTACGGTTTAGAATTAATCCTTTAACTGCCGGTTTAAAAGATAAGTCATTCGCTCCCCTAATGCCACCGTTTTCCACGTAGGCGTGCGTATGTGATGCACTTGGCAGAATGAACGAAAATGAATGGAAAAACACAAATCCTCTGAAATAAGTAAATCCTTCATAAACATATTATCAAGGTCTTTTTATTGCATTCCAAAGCCCCCTGAATATTTTTAAGAACAGCAGTGCACATAGAAGTTCGTACTTCGAAAAGACGTATATATACGTCCAGAGCAATAATAGTTTTGGCTGAGCGATACGTTTATATACACTGGCGGTCCTTAATAGGTTAAAGTCGTATTGCAGCTTTAGCGTCAAAGTACATTATTATTGAATTCAATACATTGTTTTTGTATGGAGGGGGCACGATAAAATGTATTGATTGTGAATATTGGGTCGCAAATATTGAAAGTTTGAGAATCACTGCCCTAATTTATTTCTATTTCATTATATGTATAACGTTCAATTATGAAAATGAAATGTTATGTGGTTGCAAAAACAATAAAAAAAGTAATTTTGTTGTTGTTAATGTGTGAAGCCGATTAATTAAAAAATTCAAAATCTGTGAAATTCCAATTTTATTATATTACTAAAAATAATCCTGCTATCATTCATTTTTAAAAGAATAAAATTAATTAAACACATAAATGAATTCAACAAAACTGTACATGTAGTTGAATCAAAAGTAATTAAAAAGGATGCAATTAAAAGTATTTTTATATGTAGATATTTCTAATAGGATTAGAAATTATTCTTAATTCTTTATTAAGCAACTATTTTTTTGTAATATAATGAAATTTCACTCATCAGAAATTCATCTAAGGAATTTCCCATATTTATTTTTATCATAAAAAATCCACAAATAAAAATAGAAGTAGATGTTATATACATAATACGTTTACCATTCATTAGAATTTTTTAACGCAAATTATTAATTTTTTATGCATATGGGTCTTGCGTTCCGTTCAAATTGTATTCGTCAACATTGAATATCAGAAATTATAATTGTATTTAAAAAGAGAACACGGCAATAACTCCGTATCACAATATATATATGTATATAATTTAGTTATATTTCAAAGTAAATATCATAATCTCTTAATATCAACTTTACCTTCAAGTGTGCGTCTAGAATCACTAACATTTCTATTTTAACTAATCAAATTTCCACAAAATTTAGCAAAAAGCTTATGAAAATAAGTCGTAATTTTGAATAAGGAAATATTTAAATAATTTCCAACATCTCTTGATTATTTAAATATGACTTCGACAAAAATAATATGCATTTCCTCTTACAATAATTACATACTTTTCCTAGATTTTTTAAAAAATTAAATCAGCTTATATGAAAATGTATCACATTTGAGACTTCTTTAAAGTTCAGATTTTATACACAAGTGAGTCCCATCTTATTATTAAATTCACAAGAGAGCAAATACAGTAGAACCTGTTTTTCTGCGATTGTATTTTTGTGCTAGTTTTTATGCTAACTATTTTTTGCGGTATATGAATGCCAATGGTTTTGGCGCCACTGTAATGTTGTCTATCAATGTACCAGTAGCGAACGGGGAATGATAGGACCCTCCTTCCTGCAAAACGTCAGGTTTTTTACCTTTAATATTTTATAAATTAGCTAAATATGTACTTGGTGTTAGTCAGGCCTTGGGTCCCTTAGAGTCCTGCCCCCCCCTCACGTGGCGTAGTTTACGCCACTGCAATGTACATATATATACACTTCAGAACGCTCCGCTCATTTGTTTTAAATAGTCTCCAGCAACTCACGTTCAATTGCTTTCTCTGAGCGCTCCAACAACCCGCGCTTGATTGAAGACGAAACTTTCAATGACAATGACATCAATAATTTGATAGATTATGAAGATGGACAAGAAGAACCGGTTTCTTTGAGAGTGCATAAAATATATGCAGGGATACAGCTTTCCAACAAATTGGAAAAACATTTTCTTAAAAAAGATACCAATTCCGAAAGGAGTATGAAATTTCACAAAAAGAGCTTTGATCACGCATACATGGTTACCACGACATTTGCAAGCAACAGACTAATCGTCTTTTCGTCACAAAAACTTATCTCTTACTTTATAGTGCCAAAAAAAATCAATCAATTTAAATTATATTTTCAGGTGACGAAAGTGATTTTGAACTTATTCATCACAGGAAGATGAGCGCTTTGGATTACGATGAGTAGCTTTAAATTATGTATAGGCATTTTGAAAACTTCTTCATGTATACTATGCTGAACTAAATGTTTTTTAAATTTTCCCATATGTAATTGAATTATTTATTTTGTCAATGAAGTACTTTTTCTCATAAATTTCGTAAGTGATTGGCGTATTTACAAAGTGCAACTTTTTTTATGTGGTCCCTCTCCGCCGCATAAAAAATTTCTCTGTAGTATTTCAGCGAATTTATTTGTTATATATAAGAATAGCTGTTACCCGCCCGCTTTGCTGGGTATTTCCTGATGTTTTATAAATTTTTGCTGGTTATATATATATGAATAAATTATTGATATTTAAGTCCTCCCATTAATAATTCGATTGTTTTGAAAAATATACGCCCCTTACGCCACTTGGGCGTCTATTTTCACGAAAAGCATTTTGTGGCGTATCTCTATTCTATAAGAGGAATCTGCTTACCAAATTTCAAGACTGCATCTAATAGTTTAAAAATCGGAATAATTATTTATACCTCCCCTTAACCCCCCTTGGGGGTCATTTTTCCCAAAACCCATGTAGTGGATATTTACTCCGTGAAAGAAACATGTCTATCAATTTTCAAGCAGGTTGGTCAAGTAGTTTAAAAACGAAAATATTTATCTATTACGCCCCTTAACCTTCCCTCCCCTGCAACGCCACATGGGGGGTTATTTTCCCAAAAACCATCTTGTATCTGATCTCTACTCTATGAAAGGAATCTATTTATCAAATTTAAAGACTGTGCGTCTAATAGTTTAAAAATGCAAATAATTATCTATAACGCCCCCTAAGTCCCCCTAATGTCCCTTGGGGGTTGATTTTCACCAAACCCATTTTGTAGCGGATCTCTACTCTATGAAAGGAATCCGTTTACCCAATTTCAAGATTGTACTTTGAGTAGTTTAAAAATGGAAACAATTACTTATAACGCCCCTTAACCCCCCGTAACACCCCTTGCGATTCGAATTTCGCAAAAAATCCGTTCTTAGCTGATCTCTACTCCATGAAAGGAACATGTCTACCAAATTTCAAATCTGTAGGTTGAATAGTTCCGGAGATATCGTGATTAGTCAGTCAGTCGCTTTTCTCCTTTATATATATAGATTTATGAAATTTTTGAATATTTTTTGTGCGGTTATTTTTATGCGGTCTCACTATCTACCGCACAAAAACAGGTTTTTCTGTATAGTGAATATGAACAGCTTAAAAACAATTGTTTCTATAAAAATACTACCATCCCTTTACAAAAAATTGATATAACGTACATTAAGATACATTGTCTTATTTCTATTCTCTGAATGTGTTTTGTGCAATATTTGTTTCTTCATTTTTTTCCCTTTAATTTTTTCTTATATTAATAATCCGGTAACATAGTTTTGCTTTATCAGAATATTTTTGGTGCTTATATGTTCAAGAGAAAAAATTATGGAAATCTTAATTATCGAAATATTGAATGAAGTTGATTACCACACAATAAAATAATGAAGACAGATCTTTGCCAGACTTCTTATTAACTTAATACTTGATACATGTAACTAATCTTTTTTTAAAAGAGGGAAAAATTATATAAAAAATCATGATGATGATGAAAAGTCATAGAAAAAAGTATCCACAAAAGGATACCCCTACTTACTTATTCAACAGTTCCCAAAATGTTACAATTCGTGTGCTTTTCTCAATATTTCAGTAATAGAGTAAATACCCAAAGCATGTCATAATATTAGAATTAAGGAATATAGAATGAACATTCCAAGATATTTCATTTTATATTATTGTAGCGTTTACAAAAACTTGTATTTTATTTGAAGATTTAATACATTTTCAATAAAGAATTCGATATTTTTTACTTTCTTGTTATTTCTTTTTATCTATTTTTGAAGATTAAAGAAATGATTAATCCTACGAGAAGAACTTTATAGACGTTGAATTAATAGTTTGTTTAAATCAAATTTATTTTTTCGTTAAAAAGTACCACTTTCAATAAAATTTTAGCTTTTTCATACAATTTAATTATTTTTAACATTTATTTGTATTATATTACAATAACACTAAAATTTTACTTTATCTCAAAGATGTAAAAATAGTAGTCGAATAAATGAAAAACTTGTTAGTTATTATGGTGTGCAAAAAAAAAATATATTAAAAAAATATTTTACCGAGTTTAAATGCAAGAAAACATTCCACTCGTTTTCTTATAGTGAAAAAGACTTTTAAATAATGATATTGGGATCAATCAATTTTTAAATAAAAGAATATTTCTTTACAAAGTTTACTTAGATAACTTTAGTTTAATGTTAATCCACACTAAGTTTCCATTTTCCCAGTTCTTGAAAGGTCTTTGCAGTGATCTCATATGATAATATATACAACTTCATGTTTAGTTATTTTCAGTCGATAATGCAAATACAATCATTGAACTTTTATTTCTTTCAATCAGAATAGTAAAATAATCATCTTAGTTAGTAATTGTACTGTTTTCTAGACTGATTCTTTATGTCACACTCTGAAACAATACGTTGGTAATTGCTCCTCGTATTATCGAAATACTTTCAAGTGAAGATACCTCAGCTCTGGCAACATACTCTCTTCAAACTTTTACACACTCCAACATGAGGACTTTGAGAACAGAAAGTTTTAGAGTATATCGACCCCTTTACTTCCTTTAGTGGGCTTAGAAGTCAAACCTACGAATACATTGAAACAAACTTGTTTCATATTCGCTGTTTTTATCATTAGCTACCACGATCACAGTTTTTTCTAAGCTATCACATGATTAATTAGATTTAACTATGAATAGAAGATATTCAAACAAATTATAGCCAATTTTAAATTACTCTAAATGTATAAGAACTGCCTTTTTTGCAGTTAAGAGATATAATTTTTAATTGATTAATGAATTTATGGTTGAATCGGAAAAAAATATGACTCTTTTTCACAATTGAAAAGGAATAATATTGCAATGAATAATAACATTTAAAAAAATAACTATCTCCATATTGTTACACAGTGATAGATAAAATGTGTCCCATTGTCTATAAGTGGTTCTACTAGAGATTGGCAGACCATCCACGGATTTTAAAGTATTAAACTCAAAATTTTCAATTTCAGTGTTTTACAAAATTTATTTAGGGAGTTATTCAAAGATTAATTTTTTTACACACGAGAAAAAATTTCCATGCAAATTTGAAGATATTTTGTTTAGACTAAATACCTTTGTAAAGATTAATATAGAAAGAGATTGATATTTTTATATCTGCAAAATTTTATGCGTTATTGAACTTTGAAGCTTATTTCATTTTATCAAAAAATTAAGCTTTATATAAGTACCATATAATAGTACCTAAAACTCACCCGAGGAAAAATAAGCAATCAAATTATTTTTTTTATCTCTCGAAAAGACACTGCAGTTTTAATAAGAGAGACGAGAGTAAATTAAACCTACATAATTGAAAGGACAATTTCAATAATTTTTTTATTACCACTAAATTACTTTTGACAAATGTACCTCATTTTACACGATGAAATCCCGAGAAAGTTAATCATTCGTACCGTTAATTACTAAGAAAAGAAATGGTATTTTTAAAACATATTCCACATTTGCTCTAAATTTGGCTTTTGGGTATTAGTTTAAAATATTAATCATTCAAGATAATCCCCTCAGAAAAGGAAATTGAATTCAGTAAAAATGAGTTCTCTATTCGCCATTTAGCCGTCCTTTTTAAAATTCCATCAATTCGGAAATACAACACCCAAAACCAAATTCTTAAATTACTAATTACGATACATCAAACCGGAGTAGTTTTCTAGTAGAGTGAATCACTAGGTTTAATTACAGGAGAATGATTAAATTATACTTCATTTTAATCCAAAAGTATTGTTCACGGAAAATGAGCTTATTCTTTAACTTATAAAGACATTAAATGAAGGATTATCATGATTACATTATTTCACCCCAAATACTGTAACCGGATATTTGAAACAAGCCAATTTAAAATTAGCCAAAAATAATTATAGTTAAAACTTGAATAAAAAATTTGGATGGTCTTCCATTCTACATGTATTCTGTACAGTTATTATTAAGGCCATACAATTTTTTATTTGCTAACGACAATTATTTAGTTTAGACAGTTTTTTTATTAAAATAGTACACATATACGTTGGCATGAACAGTTTATGTCGACATTAACAGTTCCTGTTTTTTTAAGTAAATCGTTATTGAGATTTCAAGAGCAACATAATATTAAGGATAGCAAATTAAATATTAATATTTTTATAAAAGATGTGTTGCGTTAGCTTTATTATTATAAAGGTACCTTTTTGGAATTCATACATAAATGTCTCCTTTAAAATCGCAGGGGGGGGGGGTCACCTTTAAAATTAGGAATGGAGTGAAATTGCATTGTTACCTTCATGGTGCTCAAAAGCTTTCGCCAAAGATAAACGTACCCTTTCCCACTACCTATGAACCGTTCTCTAATATTACTGCCGATAGGATGGGATAAATAACAACAGCATTACTATAATGGAAACGTATCCTTATTATGTTCTATTTTCCTTGTGTAACTCAGTAATATATACAATTATAGGGTTTGTTGGCTTCAAGGGGACACAATGCGATTCAATTGTCAAAAATCGGTGAAAAAATCAAATTTAATTTTTTTAGACGAACTATTTTTATGTAATTTTCTACAAACTCCTTAAGTCTGAAAGCTCTAAGCTTAAAATATGTGGATTTGGGATAACTTTTAGGTTCGTTTTTATGCACATCCCAAGGACAAATTCAAACTTTAAACCGACTTATTTCAGAGAAAGATAAAATAACTAGTTTTTCTTCATTTAAAATGCTTAGGATTTTTTTCTATTGTGCCTAATACTTGGAATTTTTTCACTTGTTGCTAATAGTATGTGGGAAAAAAATTACACATTATGCATTTTTCAATCAAAGCAAATTTAAAAAAAATTAATAATGGAATTTAAAATCTAAACATTTTTTAAGGAATTATCAATAAGCATTCATCAAAAGAAGTATTGCATGAATACCACTCATGTTATCACAAAACCCATACCAACTTTTGTTATACATACTTTGGCGTACTTGTAAATCGTATTTCATATATCTATGTCAATTTTTGTAGGAGGAGTAGCATTTTAAAATCACTTCATAAGTTTCAAGTTTTTCAGTTAAAAATTTAATGGAATTTTATGAAATTTTGAGCACAAAATCATTTTTACATCATACATACATATAGCAGACAACCAAAAAACTATGAAAATTATTTAATTAAAATTTTTTGTTTAAATCATACCATGTCCCCTTTAAACTATGTTTAACCCACCAAACTTAGTACTATTGAGCCGAAAGTACGTAGCCTTTTTGACTTTTCTGTCTTATTAAATTTCTATTTATTGTTTTTCTTACTTACAGTTATGACAGTTTAGTTAATGATTATGTATATCTATATCTATATCTCTTTCCCTCTATTTACACACACACACACACACACACACACATACACACACACACACATATATATATATATATGTATATATATATATGTAATGACTTCTTCTAATTCTCCTTAACTGTACCCCATGAAATTATTTTCTAGTTCTTTCGCCTCTGACTGTTAATAATCTTAATCTAATTGTACGACCGCGTAATCTTAATCTAATTGCTCCCGCTCATTTGCAGCCAATCACGACTCCCGTTATAAAAGAGTCGTACGACCTTCACCGCCACTATAAAAGCTCTGAACACACGGTCACGCGCGCTTCTTCTCTTCTTGTCATCATGTAGTCTGCTGCAGCTAGTGTTTGTGTATTTATGTTGTGTATGTTTCGTTGTGATTCCGTCTATCTGCGTGTCTTCATGTTCAGTGTTTAATAAAGAAGAATAGCTTTTCCACGAGACTGCCTCTTCCATAGTAATGAAAATGCAACATCAACCATATAAGGAAATACCAACACCGGCCACGCTATCAAGATCTTCGCCAAAAGTCGTCCTCCTTTACTAAATCCATCATTACAACATCGTCGTATTACATATATATATATATATATATATATATATATATATATTATATATATATATATATATATATATATATATATATATATATATATATATATATATATACAGAGAGCGAGAGAAGAACCCCGATTTAATGAATTCGTCGTGAACGAAAATTCTTTTCATAATTTCATGGTCCAAACAAATACAAATTTTTTGTACTTAAGGTATCCTACTACCCTAAATTTGTGAATTTTGCCAAATATGCCAAATTTGTTTTATGATTTTATTTTATAAGCCCTCTTATTAGCTTTATAAAAATACCAAGTTTATCATTTTCCGTTCACTAGAACAAAAACTACAAGTGTTTTAGCAAAAGCACATGCCATTACTTTAAGCAAGATGTCATACTTTAAAACGCGTTTTACTCGAAATGTGATTGTTCGAAAATAATAAAATAGGGTCAGTGATTGCTAAAAAAGTTTTGAAAATAATTAACTGAATTTTTTTGTGAAAGTTCTGTATAATAGTAGAAGTGTAGTAGTATAATAGTAGTAGTATAATAGTACCTTTCAGATTTATCAATCACTGTTTTTATTACAAAATTTATAGTCCCTATTTTTTAATATAATCCCAGTTTTTTTTAAAGCAATTTCATATAATAACTAAGATAAAGTGGTCTAGTTTTTGTAAAAATTAAAATATCTCTTATCTTGAAGGTCATTTCGACAATGAATAACAGAGCAACACATCAGAATTGAAAAAGTGAAAATTTGTCCATAAACCTTTGCTACAGACTGGACCGCGTTTATGTTACTTTGGTCAATTTGTACCCTTTTTTTCCATTTTCAGTTATAATGATTTCTTTTTCTCTTCTTAATTTTAGCATATTTTTCTTAAAATGTACCAAACAAATCTAAAAACAACAAGAAAATCTACATATATTCATTTTTATATAAAAAAATGTTGTCACAACCAGTCGGATACCTTAAATTTTAGAAATTTAATAAGCATCCTTAGTTAGAACTTGTATACTTTTTATTCAATAGCTAAAAATACTATTAGTTAATAATAGTGCACCAGTTAATTTGAAATTTTTAAAATACTGACTAATAGGTACTTGACAAGCTTTTTGATTTCTGACTTGAAAGAGTTCTTTTTGGGGGTATTTTTCTTCTCTTTATGAAGAAAAGAAATATTACGTCATTTACATCCTGCTCCCTAACAAATGTTTCCAGTTTCCAAACTATGTAAAGCATTAGAAAATTTATCAGTTTTGATAGGAGTTTCACTATCATTATCTACATCAGAATCGCTATCCATTGGCTCCGGCAAATCAACAATTCCATCAACTTCAGTTGCAATTACAAGCAGTCCATCACAAATTTAGTATAATTTTTAAAATATAAGATATCCCTTGCGTTGTGGAATTGGATGAGATAAGAAAGGAATTTCCTGTTCAGTTCAAAACACATACGATAGGTTACACCCCTGACTTATCAGTTCCTGTAAAGTCTAATAATGGCTTACACCCTTTCCTGCCGATATTTGGTACTCACAAGAAAAGTCTTTTTTTTTGTTCCGGCCAACAATAATGTGTCATTTGACAAAAAAATTTACTTTCTCATAACCCAAACTAATAAAAAATAATTTCAGCTGTTGAATTAATTTGCTAATTTGAAGATATTTATTCGTTAAATAGGCGTTCGATAAATCCGGGTTCGACGGTATATATATATATATATATATATATATATATATATATATATATATATATATATATATATAACGTTACAAATAGTTTTGGTGATATATATATATATCCCATGTGTGCGAAATTCAACACTTTTATTATTAAAATATTTTAAGATATTTTTTTAAACAAATGCACATACACAGATCTTAGATTTTGATGTATTTTATCTATAAATTGTTAGTTGATTTTGCTTTTATTCATGTACAATATTTAACATGCGAATGCTTTTAAAATCATGGAAATAAAAATTAAAGGCATAAAAATCTTTTGCACACGTTGTGCATTAGCTCTGAGCATGGAATTAGCTCTGAAGTTTGTGTATTTATTTTTTTAATAATTATTAAGATAAAGTTTTATGAAATATTGATCTTTCATTTGTCTTTTTCTATATATTCATTATGGCAGTATACTGTTTAATTGTTCTACATTTGTGCAATTTCTTATTTTAAGTAGTTTTAAATAAACTAATTAACATTTCATAAACGTTTCAGACTATTCGATGAATATTATATCATGCTATTCATGGAATAAACACTTCAAACTCATATTTTTCCATGTTGAATTTTTGAACATATACTGTTATTCAAAGGCCTAAGGCTTTTTTGATAATTGAAGTATGGGTTTGAAATTTTTTATACATGTTCTGAAATGTATGTTTTGTAAAACTGTGCATGGAATTAGCTCTAAATTGTTTAGTACTTTTTCTAAAAAATTTCAAAATCAAAATTAATGTTCTTTTGGGAATTTTTAGAATATTAACTAAAAAAAAATTAATAAAAAAATTAAAGAGCAGCAGCAAAAAGAAAACCATGCACAGTTTTATGTTGTATTTTATAAGGTACTTGGAAAAAAATTTTGAAAGAAAAGAGACATTTAAAAAAGCCTTAGGGATTTAAAAAATGCTTAAAAAAGCTAAAAAAATTTAAATTTTACAAATATTTTGCAACAAATTAAAAAATTTTTGTATGGAATTATTATTAAGTATTAACCTTTATGAAATACAATTAAAACCAAATATCAAATACTAAAAATAAAAATAAAAATTGTGAAGATGGTACCATATTGCCTTAAATAAACTGAGCAATAATTTTGCATTCATCTTTTTTTTCTAAATAGCATTTAAGATATTTAAGAGAAAATGTAGAATAAGGTATAAGATTCTGAAGTTTTCATTAATGTTTGCTTTACAAATGTAGACATTAGAGTAAAATATTAGAATATCATTAATTATATAGGGAAATAAATGTCACATTCTCTTTGTGAAATTATTGATGCTTCCTATAAATACAAGAATACATGTATCCAAACAAAGATGGAATCTCAAACATGTATTGTATAAATTATCAAATACACCATTTCGTGTCAAAAGAGAATATGGAATTTATTCAGGAGTGCTTTTACTATTTTATTTTCTTTCTTAATCGATCTTCGGGCCCTAAAATATGACAAAATAAAGCAGTGTACAGTTCCCGCTGTCTTATATTACGGACTGAGTTTCGATGCAGACAAATATAGCTTTCATTTGATAAAATTTGTTAATATTTCCGTTGGTATGTTTAACAGAGATTAAAGATATGTGTTTAAAATGTTTCATGCATATTTGCTATTACGACGTCATTTCAACGACTTTCTTAAAAGATTTCAACTTCATTTTTACTATTAGTAGGAACAAAATATTTTGAAACATTTATGAAATGATTTACAATTTTTAAGTTATTGAGAAATCTGCTATTTTGTGTGAAATTCTTTCAATATTTCTGTCGTAAAAATTCTTACATATTCATTAATTTATAAAAAAAAAATGCAGCTAACTTTGTAAAGATGCTGATAAAAAAACTTCCAAAATAAGTATGAAATTATTTGAACATACTTTAATGGAAATAACACTTTTTTGTAATTATTCCTTTCATCAAGTTTTTTCCCACTTTCGTTTGGCACCATATTTGGCAAATTTGAAATAGGGTTATATATATATATATATATATATATATATATATATATATATATATATATATATACATATATATATGTATATATATATATATATATATGTATATTTTTCCCACTCCTTCTCTCCTTATTAAATATCCAGTGTCCACAATTAAACTTGAAATTTGCAAGAAATTTATAGCAAAAACTATACAGCGGAATTGCATGAAAATTGGGTAATGATGAAATGATGGGAATTTTATCGAGAGAGAGAGAGAAAAAAAGCAATGAGCTTCAAAAATCACCTCTAGCTTTATCATAGCTTTATTGAGAACATATAAATAATCTACAAAAATTTACCAAACGCGTTTGATATGTTGTCCACCATTGTATATTACCATTTGGAAGCGGCAGGCAAGGCGATGTGATACAACCACAGTGATTATACCGAATGCTGCTCCTCCACATATCGCCCGTTGTGTAAATCAAGTGCCCCAAACAAGTCCATTTCGGTAATGACAGAACCATCAGCCTGCATTTTCCTACAATTTGACCTCCTAGATTCCCCGACTTGAATCCTTGAAACTTTTGACTATGGGGATATCTCAAGGCCATGGTCTGACGTGTTTCCATCACATTTCTATCCTACCTTAAAGAAAGCATAGAGAGCCAAGTGTGTAACATTCCCCTGTTCAGGCTGCTTTCAACAGTCGAACGTGAGATTGTATGCTTCCAGATTGTAGCAGACGATGGTGGGCATCATCTTGAGCATGTTTTGTAAACTTTTGAAGATTATTTACATGTTCACAATAAAGTTATGATACGCCATCTAGGGGTGGTTTTTAAACTCGTTGTTCTTTCCGCCTTGATAAAATTCCCATCATTTCATTCTGCCATTACCCAATATTCATGCAAATCAATTGAATAGTTTTTACTGTAGACTGCTCTCAAATTTCAAGTTTAATTATGGGCACCCGATAGTTCTCTTAAATCTTAACTAAAGCAAGTATCGGGTTGTAAGCAAAGGCATTTACTAATGAATTGTTGCAAAGAAAAAATGGTTTACGTTATTGAACTGCAATTTAAAAATAAATGGCGAACATTATTAGTTTAAATCGCTATTATTTGTTAAAAATGCTCCATCGTAAAAAAAAGCTCTCTAAAATAAAATGTAATAAATCATCTTAAAGTAGTTTATTTTTTATACTTCTATTGCTAACTCTTCCTTATAAATCCAAGTATGAAGTATCTTTAAAAATTAAAAATAATTACTTTTTTTTTTATTTGCAAACTTTTTTTATCGATTCGAATGAAATCATTTTTATAGAAAAATGTTGGTTACATAAAGCAAACAAATGTTAGATATAATACACTTTTTATGAAAAGCCATTTTTAGCAATCTTACAAAAATAATTAATGTCAGAGGTTCGTTAAATTTTCGGGGTGGTTTTCTGTACAAAAACTTTCTGCAACCTCATTAACATTGCGCTAAATTTACTTACGCTTAGGTACATTTATGTATGCTTTATTTGTTGCATATTATTACTTTGCAGTAAGTGTAGGATTTAAAGTATTAGGGATATAAAATATTCCGATCAGTGAGGTTACAACCTCACCAATAGATGGCACTACCAGCAAATATATGCGTAAACCCCTCCCCCTCCCGGAATGGTGGGTTTTTGAGGCAGAAGCAAGAGCGACGGGAAGCGAGACAGACGTGGGAGAGACAGACTCCAGTTTACAGGCGCGAGGTCACGTTTTTCGGTCAATGTGGTAGTCGATAGGTTTAGCGACAATTGAGAGTATGCTCCTTAAAATAACTCATGTTGTTAAGCAGTATTAAATTGGAAATCAATCTAATGTTTCATTAAACAGTAATTTTATTCTAACCAGTTTGTTTCTTTGAATATCAAGATCCTAGACATAGTGACTGTGAGTCACTATGTCCAGGAAATATTTTATGTGCAGGAAATCCCTAGACAACAACAAAAAAACCACTTGTATAAATAAAATACACCCCTACATAAATATCAGCAATAAGTTTTTACTTTTGGAATTTAACGGTATAGAAATTTAAATTATCAAAAAAAAAAAAAAAACATTATATACATTGTAATTACAAGGTAAATCATACATATAAACTACAATCTGTCTATTAAGAGTTAAATTCTGAGATAATTACTTCTTAAAAACAACGGTATATACAAAATTTACGTATCAATGGGAAGGATGTGCTTGATTATTTATAATTATGTTATTAAATCTTAGCTTAATAGTTGACACCACTGGACGAAGTTTCCTCTCAATATTTTTTTAGAATTAATCGTTGCTCTAATTAGAATTTAAATAAAAAAATTAAAATAACACAATTGGCTTTCTCCAATAAGATTGTAAATAAAAAGTTATATTATTATTATTGGCGAAAATGTTATTTTAAGGAAACAAATATATACCTAAAATCCTAACATTTTTGGCGACGACATTTGGAGTCGTGATCCCTAGTTTAAGAAACAGACTGACCACCTGGCCGGAACATTTGCTCATGCAAATGTTCCGGCCAGTGCTAATGTCATGAAAACTGAGATGGGCACAGTAGGACTTGGATTTCAGGGGCTATTGAACCACTGAGTTTAGCTTGGTATATAAATGACAAACAAGATGTTTCGTGCAAAAAGATTTAAAAACATTTTTTACTTTTTTTGTCGATTTCAGCTGCAAGTCACGCGACCCCATAGTTTTACAGACAATGATATATGCGATTGAGTAAACTAGTATTAACATTCGTTTATATCTCCATCAGCAAATCTAGTTTCAATAAGTTAAGGAGATTTTTGAAACCGTGGCTTAAAATATTATTCAATTTTGTAAACGTTTCCGTATGAATTGGTTTAAATATTTTTTACAAATATTTAGAATAACTGTGCTTATTTTATGTTTTACATTTCGAGTTGTTTCATTCGAAGTACAATGGGGAAAATATTATTGTTCCATATATTATAATTCCAAATATTGTAATTTTAACTAAACTTTTTGTGTGAAAATTACATTCTTGTACAAATATCTACACGTTTGCAACTAATTCATAATATTTAGAGTTAAAACAGAAAAGCCGTTTATGAATTAAATATTATTCCAACTACATTTATAAAAAAACTTAAACATAAAAAGAACTAAGCTTATTATAAAACAACATTAAGACTTGTACAATATTTAAGTGATACAAACATAATATTTCATTAAATTTTTCGTTTATTTCAGTAATTAATGCCCCAAAGAGAATAATAAAATAAAATTAAAACTTGTCTAGACATTTTAAATTCTTAGTGTTTTCTATCTTTTGTCTTTGCTTTTGTATTTAATTTGTTATGAAACTGAAAGCCGTTTGAATACTTCTTAAAATTTCGTAAAAGTATAAAGAAATAACATATTAAAATCCTTTACAATACGTTATGTCTAATATAAAAAAAACCATTATAAATGAACAGAGTTCTAAAAACAAATGAATTAAAACAAAACCAGTGAATTAAAACTTGATAAATTAAGTTAAAATTAAATAAAAAAAGGCAGTTTACTCCCCAAAGCATAATATGATAATTTTATACATGGAAATATTAAAACACTTTAAATTCCAAAAATAAATACTATTTGAATTGTGTGTATAAAGTACTATAATTAAATAATAAAAAAATTAATTAATTAATTATTGAAGATGTTGTTTTAATTAAATATATTAAATTATTACTGTGTGTTTATATATTTAACCTTTTTTCCAATACATTTTACTATGTATAAAATATGGATGTAAAAAACACATCGGAAATTTCATTAAAACTGCTATATAGTATTAGAATAATTCCTTATTATTTTATTACAATATATCTACATGTATAATTATAATAACAGAATTTAATTTCAAATTATCCACATTCTCTCTCTCTCTCATAAAAGTATTTTTTTAAAAAAGGAAGTATAGATATAATGACTTGAAACGATATATTGTTAATAATATTATTAAAACGGGCATATGCAGTGTTAATTTTTATTTTATTCAGTTTAATTTCATCATATATTTGTTTGTAAAATAGAAATGTGCTCATGAAAGATCATAATAACTTATGATTTTTGTTTTTAAATTAGAAATAATTTTTCTCATTTCGAAATTCCGCATCACAACCCGTCCAAAACTGAATGCTTTTTTTAAAAAGAAATCTTTTATTAAAAATAATATCGAGACTTTGAACCGTTACAAATATCTGAATTTCTTTTAATGTACTAATTCAAATTGGGTTAAGTGATGGCATTGCAAGTACTACATCTAGTTATGCAAACCCTTTTGTGAAATGCATATAAGGAATTTGCATTGAATTATTTTTTATTAAAACCTAATATTTTAACACAATCCTATAGAAATATCTGTTTAATCTTGATTTATTATGAAGTGATTGAACTTCGTTCTCGAATCGAAAGAATTTCAAGGAAATCCTTAAGAACTTTTTATCCAAAAATGAGACAAATACGTCTTTAAATTAGTTTATTACTGCAATTGAAACTAATGAATAAAATGTTTAAGAAATCTTCATCTATATTTAATACAATACATAAATTTAGCTATTAAATTCTTGTAATGCATCAAATGAAACTAAATATCTTTAGTTTGATAAGCTCTAATTACTTTTTTTCAACAAATAAATTGAATGAAAATCAATTTAGTATCAGGAAAATAACCCTAAAGAACAGTCTTTAAGTCTAAGCATAGTTAACTGCGAAGAAAATTGAAATCTTGTTAAAATTAACTGTGCATAAAAAGAAAGAAACACAATCCATTTCTACTTTTATTTGAAAGAAAAAATGAATAATGGTTTGGAAAAATAATTCTGACTCCACATTATTTTAATGAGGCAGAAAAAACAGTTTTTCCAACGGCTTTTTTCCATGATATTCAAGTTAAACCATTTCAATATTCTTCCCTAATTTTTCTTTTTATAGTGTTTACTGTTGTAAAAAATGCTCCTTATATTTATAAGCGAATGTACACTTAACATGAGTTGAAAATTGTTCAAACGTTTAGTAGGTTGGAAAATAGAAACTACATTAAATTTGAAAAAAAAAATCCTCTTTGAATAATTAAAGAAATGATTGTCAAAATGAATGAGGGATTAAGTATATATTTTCACATTCAGTTAAGCTAAGTAAATCATGTTATCAAATTCAAAGATCATTTGGTATTTTTATGCAGTGATACTTTAAGCCATTGACTGCCAACTACGACACATCTCGTAGTAAGCGTGTGTGCCAAAACTGCCAACTACGAGGTATCTCGTATTTTGGGCTGAAATTTTAGATTGATTACATATTTCAGTTTAAGTTAGAAATTATTAGAAAAGATGTGTAATGTTGAACTATTAATACTTCGTTGTAATCCCCCTTGTCTACTCTCGGGCCCAGCTAGAAGTGTGGGAGCAACTAATTGATCAGACGACATGATTCACTAAAATCGTTTATTTGTCTCAATAATTAACACAGACACTATAATAATCCAATTAAAATTATTTAGATAAATGATTAGAGCCCGAAGATGAGACCAGTTAGCCTGGGGATAATATTTACGGACATTCAACAGATTTCTACGATAATTTATACAAGCTCCTTTTTTATCCGTCCCCCCCCCCCCAGCAGTTTAATTTCTAACTTCTATTTAAATAATACGCACAATACCTGAACTCTTGTCAGTCAGAAGTCTTACAGATGAGGCCTTGAACACAAATAGCTGTCTTGATCAGCTCACATACAACTCATCCTCACTGAAGGTATCATCAATTCTCACTTTAATAATCTTAGATTCTCACTTCAATAACTAACGGTCCTCAATTCACTAACTCTCGATCCACACTTCACTAACTCTCGATCCACACTTCACTAACTCTCAAAACTCGCGAGAATACAGAATTTATATAATAAACTTAATTTGCATAATCACGTTTTCTTACCTTCGGTGAAAGTTGGTTGAAAGAAATGTTTCTCTCAAAGAGTCCCCAAGGATTTAGTGAGAGCCGCGTATAAATCCGACCCAGATGTATAAAAAATTTATTTAGTGCAAAAAATATCTTAATTATCCATTTTTATTATTAAAATTATGAACTAGATTATTAGATTATAATATAATAAATTGTAATATATGAGCTATTTATATATATAAACTTAAATACATGTTTTTATTGTTGTTTCTGTTTATAATGAGCATTAAAGCAAGAATCAATGCAAAGTAAAGGGT
>BMAO01012565.1:0-57505 GCA_019973975.1 Trichonephila clavata | reverse complement strand
TTAAAGTGAGAGAACACAATCTTTTCACAAAGAAATTTGACTAAAAACAGCTGTCACTTATAAATTAATAAAAAGGACTGCTTAATGTTACAAAAAGAAAGAAATTAGTCCATTGAAATGGAAATTAAAAATAATTGTAATGTTTTTTTAAATTGATAATTACTATTAAGTTATTACAGTTATTCAAACAATAACTATTCATAGTTCATTTTTTTCTCTTAAAGCACTAGAAAATGTGTAATGCTGATTCAGCAATAGCTTGAAATGTATCCTTTTACATTAATAAATTCAGAAAGCTTTTGCAATTATTTGTGACCAAAGTCATGTCTAAAAAATACATTACCATTTCCATAAGTAAATCTTGTGTAAGGAATGAATCATGAGCTATGCTATAAATCATCTGCATTGGTCTTCCATACTCATGTGGCCTATGCTAAAATATGACAAATTTAAAAAAATATATATAATGAATGTTAAAAGAGTAATAAATTGCAAAAATTGAATTTTTGTTTTTTCCAGAAAAATTTAACTTTTTTTTTTTTTAAATAAAAATAATTTGTCACCATAGAATTGAACATTACTTTTTACTAATTAGCCAAAATAATAAATAAGCCACAATAAATAAATAAATACATATATATAAATTATTGTTTAAAATTTTTTATTTATGCCAATTTCAAACTAAAACACAGTTTGAAAAGGTTTGTGAATTTAATATTACTTCTATTTAATTATTAAATTCATTGAAAACAGAAGTTATACTGTCTTTTATTATTGAAAACAGGCAAAAAATACTCCTCTTCAATGGAGTAGAAATGTTTGGAATTAATTCTTCTCTACACATAATACCTATTTAATTTGAAAGTTGATTTTATATTTTGATAGTAAAAATAATTAAAATTAAGTTTGGGTTTTAAATAATGTTAAAATTTATTCATTATAATTTGCAGTATTTACTTGAATCTAAGCTGCACTATTTTTCCAGTGTTAATGCTTCCATCAAAACATTTGTTGGAAGGAATAAATTGAGTTTCCACCCCTTTCAAAAGGAAAAATGTAGCCATCCTAGCCTTTGGCCACTTGCATCAATAACTTATTAAATTCTGCAGTTTTTCTCCAGTATTCAGTTTATCCTAAACATTGTTATCTGCTCGTATTTAGGGGATTTTTTGTGTATGCTTTCTTTTAATCACCTAAACATCAAAGATATCGGTAATAGCATCAAGTCAAGTTCATTAGGATGCATGTATGAAAAGGAAAACTCATTTTGTATGCAGGGAAAAAAAAAAAAAAAACAGAGCAGCGGCCACTGAAAATTTGACATAAATGAAACAAATATACACCCATAGCATAAGCAAAATGATATAACTTTTGCTTGTCAATGGTCAACAGTCTTTAATAATCCTTTTACATTCTTCTATAATACATTCTTTTGAAAAAATGTTGCATAACAATTGCATTGGATGGTACTGTGTAGGAAAATGGTGACACCGGCACCAATTCCGAGGTCAGATGTGCCAATGGGAGTGACGAATCATTTTCAAAAATATGATGCTGATGGTTAGAGTAATTATAGATTCCTGTATGTATTTGAAAGTTTTTAAATACTAGCAAAATAAATTATTAACTTCTTTATATTTCTCATTAATTTTTTAAAAATTATTAGTGAGAAAGTAATATTTGGAGTTACTTTCAAATACCATCAATCTGTTAAAAGCACTTAGTTTAAATGTAGTGTTATTTTCTTTTCTTATACTGTTATTGGATACAGAAATTATCCAAATAAGGCAATACATATAAAATATTAAATGCTGGCTTATACGGATAGCTAATATTATTGATGGTAAAGTTGATGAAACTCTGATTAAAATTCAACCCTTCATCAATATGTTTGTACTGAATTTATCATATCAGATTACATTGCCGATGTTTCCACTTGCAACAACTTAGTACCTCTTTTTCTATCAATATCATAATTAAACATCAGATTTCATCCAATTCAACAATTATAAGTACCAATCAAATGAAATTATGTATAAAGTAGACACGGAATAATATGTTAACAGAATAACATGTCATTTTACTTTCAGGATAAAATGTAATAAAAAGGACATACTGATAGCTTGAGATTAAAAATACAGTCAGACCGCTATATAACGAACCTCTATTTTGCGATTTTCTCTATTTTACGAACTTTTTTCTGGAACCAAGAACAGAAGAATACTGAAAAATTAATCTCTATATAATGAATTTTCCTCAGAATGAATTTTTTTTTTTTGAGATTTAGCAACTTTGTTAAATAGAGGTCCAACTTTATAATTTTCTCTTATCTATTTATTATTATTTTTTAAAAAAAATTCAAGATCATTTGATTGAAAATTATTAATTGCTGTAAATAACACAACTTTTAGTCCTCTTTTTACTTAAAAATTTTGCTTACAGTTCATGGAAAACATACATATATTATACATTATAATAACTAAGTCAGCTAAGAATATGTAGAGAGAGAACAATAGATTTCAGTAGTATTGTAATAAAAAAAATGTATGTAAGTAGCAAAGATAAAAACACTTCCGAATATTAAACAGCATTGCATTTTATGTAACAAAAAGAAAATTACCTCTGGTGGTGGCATAACCCAGTAAGCTAAGTAATCAGCTTCTGTAGCTGGTCTTTGATTATCATAAGGTGCTAAATAAAATAATGGTTAATGAGTTTCCTCACAATATTAGGTAATGGTTATTTTACATCCTACAATTTAAAATAAATTACAATAATCAATGGTCATTACTACCAAATATGAAATTTGAAGAATTAAGTATCGCAAAAAAAAGTTCTCATCAATATTAATTTGAAAAAGCACAAAGCCTTCACAATAAACAATTACTTTTCTTTTTGAGATTAATAAAAAAAAAGTTTTTTTAAAAAAAAATTACAATAATTATCTTCAAATATGTTTTAAAAAATTTATTTTATAGTTAAAGTGTACATTCTTCAAAGTAATTGCATTTTTAACAGAAAATAGAGCCCATTAATTAAAGGTTTTCTAAATTATTGAAAATCTCTACAGTTAAATTAAATGAAGTTTATTTTGTTTGTAATATATTTAAACAAACAAAAGTGAAATTTATATAGAATGCGAACTTTATATTAATTCTGCTTATAAAACCAATGCATAAAAAATTAATGATTGTTAACTGATAACACATAAGGAGGCATATATACTGATGCACTTAAGCCAACATTACTATGATAAGTGATCTGTAATAAATGAATGCAAATTAAATTAGTAAAATTGAAAGCATAATTAAAATTAAAAATTAGATAAACAAATTTGAAAAAAGAAAAAAATCCAAATAAAAAAAATTATTAAATTTTTTAGTTGTAAATTAGATTTAATTCTAGTAAGAGTGCAAATTTTTCTGTAATTTTGTATTACCCACAGGGTAGCAATCAATTGCCAAACATTTTGGTACTCATAGCAACCCATTTACTTAAAAGAAAGACAGGTGCCAAGAAAAAAGATATGTTTGGTAAATTCACCAAAGGTTGTCAATGGCATGTGGTTGAGATGAAAAAATAACTAATTTCGTATTCTTTTCCCTTTTTCACCAAGAACAATGCAGGGATGCATAATACATCAACTTATACATTTACCAGCTGATATAATAAAATGGATGCCTTAAAAATTTTAGCAGAAAAGAATGACATAAAATGGTATTATTTGAATGATAATAAAAACCACTTCACAATTTCAAACCATTTAAACCTCTATACAGTCAATATATATATACAAAAGATTAAGCATGAATCATGGACACAATAGGGAAAGAAGCCAGCCTCATGAAACAATGGGCTTTTTATACATAGTGCCCATTGAGCAGGCAAACAGGGTTGTAATGTAAAGTTGCTTCAATGGGTCACGTCTGGGATCAGCAACAATTAAATGAAGTCACTGGTTTATTTAAATGTCTGGGTTATCTTAGCAATGGATTTTTTCTTCCCTGGTGGAATGTATTCCAAGATAACAAGATAAAAATCCACTGTGTATAGATATTCAGAGTTGGTTCAGGGAGCAAAAGGACTTTTTTATTCACATGAATTTATCACCACAAAGCCTACATCTCCATCCAATCAAAAATATTTCCAATATAATGGAATAGTGGTTATGGACTTACATATCTTTTACTGTTGTTAGTTCAAGCTATAGAGAGTCTCAATGAAATAATACCATGTCAAATGTGTACATCTGAGCCAAAGATGGTTCAATCAAATATTAAGGTATACAAATTTTCTTTTGGCCACTTAGTGTATATAAACATCTATATATCAGCAGTATAAATTTTTGCATATTTATATGAGAATAAAAAATGAATGACTATTTAAAAATTAAATGATGGAATAAGAGTACAGCAATGATCATTGTCTTTTTATAATGGAAATTTTCTAGCTATTGCTTACTGATTTCAAAACCACACAAGATTTTAATTTTAACCACTTGCCTGGTTATCCAAAGTTAACTTGGTTGTTGGAAATTTGTTGAAAATAATTATCATGAGTTAACTTATTGCTCGAGGCCCAGTGGCTGAGTGATAGCGTGTCGTGCTTCCACACCACAGGTTTGGGGTTATATCTTCGAGTTGGGCAAGATCGACTCAGCTTTTCATCCCTTCGGTGGGTTGATAAATGAGTACCAAGCTTGATTGGGGACTAAACACTGGGGTTTTTGCTTCAGACTGACCACCTGATTGGGACACCTGCTCATACACCCCAACGCCTAAGGCAGGGGCTTAGTTACTGCTGTATCAATGATACAGGGCTCCTAAGCTTCAGGGGCCCCAAGTTGCATAAGCAAAGAATCATAAAACGTTTAGGAGCCCTAGAAAAGGGCCCCCAACGAACTCTGATACAGGGCCCTCTCAGGACTAGCAACACTAGCATTTTTCAACATGCAGAGACTCCTATTACTGGAATTTAAGGAGTATTACGTCTCCATCAATGCTCAACAGTACACCCAAACACTTGATAAGCTGCATAAGGTTTTCAAAACAAACATCCAGGTATGTTGTCATCACCCTGAACAGCAAAGCAGGGGGACTCATGTCGCTAAGACGTGTGTCCAGGTACTAGCCTGTAGACAGTGGGAAGTCCTAGAACATCCAGCTTACAGTCCAGATCCATTGCCTTGCGACTATCACATCTTTGGACCAATAAAGAAAAGCCTAATGGGTCAATGATTTCATTCTTATGATGACACAAAGGCTGCAGTTCTGAACTGGTTCCATAATCAACCAACAATATCCTTCACAGACGGACTTCATAACCTTCCTAAGCAATGAGACACCTGCCTAAACACAATGGGTGATTTCTTTTAACAAATTTTATATGCATTTCTCTCACTCATTAAATATTGTTATTTCTATCTATATATTTCATTTCTGTCCCTATGCATCTCATGGAAACACACTTTGAGGCACTTTCAGTTGAACATTGAAAAGCCCTTATATGTATATATATAAGGTTTGCACAGAAACTGCAAAATAAACGGCTGGTTAAGCAGTTAATATTTCTTTTTGTTATACACATTTTCTCTTGCCCAATATCTGGATTAAAATTTAATAACTCCCAGTAATACTATCCTAAAACAATACCTAAAACTATCTTATATAACTAACAAATTTGTTGAACTGCATAAAACAGAAGCAAGTAAGTCAATGTTTATAAGAATCCAGTTAACAGAATAATGTATTCATTTAGAAAACTAAAAAAAAACACCTATAATAATACAGGGAAAAAAAAGAATTATGTCAAACTCACAACAGATAAGTCCTAGACAAGGAGTGTAGGAGGAATCACTGTCACCCTTCATTGTTATTTGATATTCCATTTGACTATCTACATCTTTGATTGTAGGTTGAGCAGGAAATGTAGGATGACTGTGATACCAGCCCACAACAGACAAGTGCCGCCTTTCAAGTGACCTTCGAATCTGAAAGAAAATCCCTCCATTAATAAGATACTGAAACTCTTATAATAAAAATGATTTAATATCCAAACATTATGATTATCATTAACAAGTAGCAAATAAAAGATGATCATGCTAATTCAGAAAAGGGGGAGAGGAACCACAAAATGTGTAGCATGTATCTTTTTTTTCTTGATAAAAATTTTAAAATTTTCACTGAAAATGGATGCCTTTTTCCCTTTTATACTAATTTCTTTACTATTTTTAATATTTAGAGAGTCATGAAATAAATTAATAAATGTTGGTAAAATAAATAAAATAACATGAAATTGTTTTGATATGAAAAATATTTTTTCCCAGATGAATTATTCAAATCAGAATTAATTTTTGATGATAAAAAAAAAAAAAAAAAAAATAGCAAAAGTTATACAAGATATAAATACCAAAGTATAAATATGCTACAGAACTTTTCAAAGTTTACTACTTCCATAATTGTTGGAATCCTACAGACTTAATATGTATAACATTATACTCAATTGAAGTTCTTTAGAGGTTAATCCAAAACTTATTTTTCATGTATTGGTGAATAGTCTAAGAAATACAGTCAAGACTCAGTTAACACACACTTCAGTAACATGCAAATCTACTTAATAAGTGGTTTTATTATGGTTTCCCTTAAAAGACAATCACTAGTAATACCACACACCTAGACATTGTGATACAATAATATTTATCTTTTTTTTATCAAAAGAAATTCAGATAAATTTTTTGTTCTGATGTCATCACAACTTTCTGCTAAGAGCAGATATTAATAACTTATTAAAATTTTATTTATGTATATGAATTATTATTTCTCAGCAAGTGAAATGCTCTACTTTGAATTTTTTTGACCAGAAAGATTAACATTATATTCAATTATTTTATGTTGGTCAAAATATATTTCAAGAGTTAAAAAGAATTTTTCATCATAAGTGACATTTCTAATAATTAAAAATAATGTCAAAGACATGCAAAACATAAACCAATGGCTTATATGATACAGGAAAACTCAATGTTATCAAATGCAAAAAGGATCATAGCAAGCAAAGATTGCTAGAGAACTTGATCTATTTTGAAGAATAAAAAAGAGGATAAATTTTATCAGTTCATTGATAACATTGATAGTGAAGAAAATGGAACTTACAATACCTCTCAGTTTATATTTATACTATAAATCAATGGTTAATTAATCATATATCCTGACCAGTGCGAGATGACAGGGTCAGATCTAATACTTATTTATAATGTTATTACTTGTACTTATTAAAGATGTTTTAAAGCACTAAGCATTAAAAATGCAACAAATAGGTTCATAAAAATGTCTCTATAATTTAAAAAATATTTATGCAGAAAATTAAACAATATGAACTTATTATAATTTTTTAACAAAAAATATTTGATTTTCCAATGATGCCAGCTGTAGCGATCACATTACAATTTAGTTCAGAGGAAAGAAATTCATTCTTGAGATATTAAAATCAAATTATAATAAAACGAAGGAAACTGAAGTCTTTCAGTAATGTTGAAAAAATATTTGAATATATTTATGAAATAAATAAAACTATTTTCATTGATTAATAAGTTCTGAAATAAAAATTTGAGTAATTTTTCTTTTAATACCTCATCTTCAACTCGAGCAGCACTGTCTTTATCACCAAGTCCAGATCTGCAAGGAAATGCTTGTAAAACTGCCAAATCTAAAAAAAAAATTTTTTTAAATACATATTCATAAAAATTTTAGTATTTTGAAACACATAAATGTATCATGAATAATATGAAGTACAGTCAGACCTCTATTTAATGAAATCACTAAATCCTGAGAAAAAGGATTGTTATGTGGGAAATTCCTTAGAGATTGATCTTCAATATGTATTATGTTCTTGGTTCCAAGAAAAAGTATATAAAATTGAGATATTTGCAAAATAAAGGTTCATAAAATGGAGGTCTGACTGTAGATACACTGCTGACCACAGAAAATGCAACACCCTGAAGGAAGCATGAAAACCATGTGAAATTTATAATCATGCATTGTCAACGATGTAATATGCAAATAATTAGCACGGTATGTCAGATGCACACCATGGGTGAATGTAATACCACTCACAAGCACTTTTTAAGGGGAGAACAGATTGGTGATCTAAAGTACGGAAATTTTTGTGTGTGCATTTTTTTTTTGCATAAGTTGTTTACCTATGCCTCATAGAAGGCATTGAGCATCATTTGATCAAGTTTCTGAATTCAAAAGAGGAACAATAGTAGCAAATAGGGATTGTGGATTATCAATCTTCAGAGAAATTGGTCAATGTGTTGAACCAAACCAAACAACCGTGATGAGGAACTGTCATCACTGGATGTAGGAGAAAACGACGGACTGACGAGCCAATCGCACTGACCTCGTTGCACCACTACCCATGATGACAGGCGGACTGCGCGCATGGCAGTGATGGATCAAGCAGCCACATCACAAACCATAGCACAACAGATTAGTCTGTTACACATTATTCGGTGTCCACTCGTACCATTTGACACTATTTCCAGCAGAGTGGAATGTCTGCAAGGTGCTCATTGTTTCAATTGCCCTTGACTGGAAACCACAGGCATTTTTGCTGCTAATTGTACAGTGAAGGGCAGACATTGGCAGTGGAATGGAACGACATTATCTTTACTGACGAATCCCACTTCTGCCTGCAACATCATGATGGTCGGATTTGAGTTTGGAGACACTGTGGTAAGAGGCTGCTGAACTGTTGCATTATTCATCACCACACTGGCCCTGTCCTCAGTATCAGAGCTTAAAGTGGTATTAGATTTCACAGCCACACTTCTTTAGTACACATTGCCAGTACACTGAACAGCCAGCACTATTTCTCTGAGGTGTTGGAGCCTGTGGAAATCCCATACATTCAGCGCTTGCCACCAGCCATATTCCAACAGGATAATGCGTGACCCCATGTAGCAAGAAATGTTCAATAGTTCTTCTTTACCTATCAGATTGAATTGCTTCCTTGGCCAGCTTGTTTTCCTGATATATCGCCAATTGAAAACATGTGGTCCATGCTTGCACAACGACTGGCTCGGGATACACCACTAGATCAACTTTGGCAATATGTGGAAGCTGCATGGACTGCAAGGAACATCCAAAACCTCTTTGATTCTATGCTGAGGCATGTGGCAGCGGTTATAGTCAACAATGTGGTGGCTACACTAACTACTGATTTTGTCATCATCCACAAGAAGCTGTAATTTTAATCTCGGGTTTGCAAATCCAGGATCCTGGTGTTTCTTCAAATCCCAGGATTAAAATAACTAATTCTGGGATTTAATTTTGTCTGAATTATGTTTTAAAGTTCTTTTCTCATTAAAATTTTTTAGGAATTTAATTCTTACAAAATTTACACACAGAGCTTCCACTTCCAAAACGAGACATCATTCATTGCTGTTCCCCAGTAATAAAAAAAAATTGTAACTCATTTGTTTGATCTTTATAATAAATTTTGATTTTTCTTCTTTGAACCATCAATCATGAATCATTTTTCTGAATTATCATGTTCTGTCAATATAAAAGATGTTTTTTTAAGAATTTTCTTTCCTTTTTTTATACAAGAGATAATTTTAATAATATTATTTTGTTTTTATAAGTATATTCTCATAAGCTGTTAGTACTATTTGAAGTATCAAAAAGGCATTTCTTCAAAATTCTTTTTGATGGTGACAGTTTGTGAATTAACTCAGTTACAGGTGAGTTAATTCAATGTTTTCTTCTTTTTTAATCTGAAGAGAAAAATTTAGTAATATTATTTTGTCATCATTATAATATATTTTCCAATTGGACTGCATGTATTAATGTTTAAATGATGTTAAAAATATTTCAAAAAGACATTTTTTGAAGGAAATGAAAGACAGAATTTTATTGGACTATGAAATATACAATGTATTTATTGTTACTATTTTTAATATTGAAGTCTGTTTTTTGAGTATCTTAATTAGAGTTAATTTTAGTGTTTATTATGATTAATTTCTAGTATTGTATGTTAATAAGATTTTTTTTTTTAAAAAAGGAAGGTACTTTATTTGTGGGAGTTGCATAAGTAGAAAAATTTTTAGATTAAAATTTATGTAAATCCATTTTATCTTTTACATGTGCTGTGTGCAAAAAAAGCTTAGTTTGGATATCATGATTTTAATTTTGAGAAATCTACTTCCTTAGAATGTCTTAACATGCAGTTATCAATTCTATATAAATTTATTAAACATAAAAAAATACGATGTTTCAATGAAAATAAAAAAGGGGCTTTTTATTGTGTTTTAAATTTACAGTAAGATTTAGGAAAATCTCAAACATATAGATTTTTAATTCAAATGGGTCAATTTTTAATGGAGAATTAAGTTTTGTATTGATTTGTTTCAATAAATAATAATATTAAACCAACTTTTTAATTATGTTTTCAGTTTTATTATGTAACTTCAACCATGCTAAAGTGTAAATATTTTTCATAAACAGTCCAGTTCTAATCTTGGGATTTGGATTATGTAATCCCTAAATCCCAGGATTGCAAACCCTATTTTAATTGTTTAATCTTTGTACAGCATGTTCTGCCAAATAAATTTTGCTGTGATATCTCTGGTCCTTCTTGGTGTTGCATTTTGCGAGGCCAGCAGTATATTTTTCATCCCATAATTAAAGCAAAATTGTTTTATCCTGAATTTGCCTACATCTAGATGTGGACATGACTGAGTCTTTTCTGGTCATCTGACCCAGATATTGTGAAATAAAATGTACAATTTTGGGTATCCCCCCCCCCCTTCTTCTAAATGCAATGTCTAGTGTTGGATGAAAAGCACTTAGGAGCAGGACGTTTATCTTTTTTCTTGATACAATCTTGCATCACATTGTCATGCTTAACAATCTTACCAGAATAGAGCTATGCATCTCTGATTTTTTTTTAATTGAAGGTTTTTCTTTGAATGATTTATTGTTTTAATACAACTTATCCCTTGTACATTTCATTAATCTCAGTGAAACGAACTGTCTGTTGACAGGTTTCTTTCTGTGTTACAGTAAGGTTCAATCAAGCAAAAAGCTATATATTCACCTACAGTTTCTCCAGATGACATAAGTCTCTTTTTTTCTCAAGTATGGATATCAGTTCAGTAAATATGTTGACCAAATATCAATAGCAAGCTAAAATATAATGACAAATGTGTTTAACTTTTTAGGCATAAATTGTGAGTGAGTTTTCATGTTCATCCACAGTTACATTTTCACCCATTTTACGACACAACAAACAGTTTTTGATAAATCTATTGCAAATTTAGAGAATAAGGGCAAATAGATTAATATTTGCAGTCTTTGAGAAACACACTTCATAACTTCTAGGAATCAGTCTCTAGTTATTGTCTGGGTGGAAAATGTAGGACTCTAGAATTTTGACTCTAAACTCAAAACAGGAAAACCTTTTGCATCCAAAGCTTAACGAGTATGCATAAGTAAAATGAAAGCCTCTAACTCAATGAAAGATAAACACCAATTTGGACTTTAAGATTATTTAATTTAGTAAATAACTAAGAAGGCCATGAAATTAAAGTGCAAATATAATTTTGTAGATGCGATCAAAATGACCAGTAGCTGTAATACTAGGTATATATTGCAATAGTGACAAAAGTAATTATTCATACTGAACAAGAAAAAAATAAGTAAACTTCGTAAGTATTTAGGAAAAGTCAAAAAATGATAAAAATATAAATACAGAAATAAAAAAGTTATGTAACTTAAAATAGATTTTTGGTTAACTGGCATAATTCTAGTGTTAAAATACAGCTGGGGACATCTTATACTATTAATTTATGAAAAAACATATTGTGTGAGTTAAAAAATCATAAAAAGAAAGATAAATACATGATTTTATTATTTAGCACTAATAAGTGTTATGTTATACTTACTATGAGATGCTATATCCCAGTTACCACCCAAATAGCCAACAACTTCGTTTTTTATAATGTGACAATGAAAATCCTAAAAAAATACACATAAATACTTAAAAAAGTTAATTCCATATTAAAATTAGGTAAAAAAAAGAAAAGAATGATTAATATCAAATTAAAAGAAGTGAAATACTTTTGCATTTGCTTATAATGAAGTAATGAATTTTTCTAAAGCATACATTTAAATAACAAAACCATCTCCACAAAATAAAACAATGTTTTAAACTTTTGAAAAGCCTTTAAATAATTATTAGAAATCTCACTTACCACTAGTAACAAACAGTTTGTGGCAATTGTAACAGTAAATGGTTGTATTCTGTCTAAACCAGAAAAAGGTGTACATTTCACAAGAGTATTGAGATCACTGAAAAACGAGCATATCTTTAATAAGTATAACATACTGAATTTGTATTATTGTTCAAATAAAAAAAATATTTGCTTGTATTGAATGTTTTCAATAAACTAAGTAAGAATGAAATGTTTACAACTTTGAATGGTTAAGATGTGTACAGAACAAGTTATTTTAATGATTCAAACAATTTAAAGTCACTAATAATCTATGAAATGAACTCCAAGATGGAAAACAGAATCTTCTTCATGATAAGGTAAGAAAGCATACATGTTTCCCAAAATTTAAATAGTTACACTGTCGAAAGACAGATAAATATGTTTATACATTAAATTGGTACTCTCTTAAAAAATGATGCAATAAGAAAAATAATTATTTCATTCTAGAATGCAAGAATATTGAGAATACAAAGTTTTAAAAGTAAGATTCTTTGAATCCAAAATCAATTTATACACAAAAAAGTAAAAAAAATCCTATGCATTAAAAATATATATATTTAAAATGCACAGAATCTCACAAAAACTTCACTAGCAAATTTGTTCAGAAATCACTAATCTACATTTGCTGTTCTAAATATGATACACACTTATCGGCTGTTTCATAGTTAGAGCAAAAACAATTTATCAGTTTGTAATTTGTTAAAAAAGGTTGCAAAGGAATATTTTCAATTGAAATCCTCTGGTGTTGAAATTGTTCCCATATGTTTTCTTCAGAATCTCGAGTGTCTCAGGTGATTTCTTGAGCTAAACAGAATTTAATGTTTGCATGCTGCTCCAAAGTCGACAAATGAAAAATTTGCTTAGTCAGAAATGATCTGCAGCTAATGCCATCAGTACAGGAAATGAATTTCTGATGGCTGTATGTCTCCTTTATTAGTGCTGCCAAATCCCAAAACACATATTTCCCTTCCTACCAACACTTGCATGAATGTAGGGGACCATTCTGGAAACTTTTTGACTCTATTAGTAGAAACATATATGAGGATGTTGTAAAAATAAGTTTCTACATATTTCATTTCCACATAAAAATTTTTTTTGCCAATAAATACACAATTCATTCATGAGCTACATATCTAGCACTATTTTTCAATATAGGCACCACCGATGTTGAAACATTTGTTGCAGTATGCAATCCATTTAGAGATATCACTCTGATAGAGCCCTATGTCCAGCAATGCAAAGAATTGTTGCAGAGCTTGCTTCAACTCAGCATTTCTTGGAACTTACATTTCAAGAGTAGGACTTTCAATGCAAGGCACAGGTGAAAGTCTGATGAGGCAATGTTGTTTTTATTCCTGGATTGGAGGGATGTTCATTTTGACCTTCACCTTCTCCAGTCAGCATTCCTTCTTTGAACAAGCAACATCAGTGACCAACCATTTAACGAGACATGACCTCTTCAGTAGGCATTCAGGAACGATGAACTCACTAGTCCTACATGGATAAAAGGGAACATGCAGTCAGCCCATATCTGCCTGCCATTGTAATATATGTTCACACAGGTCTGCTGCTCTGCCCACGTCATTCTTCCTAAGCTGAAGCTCGGTTCATTGTTGAACTAGATAGGGATGTGGTTTCTTATGGTGATTGTTTTTCAACGCAGTGTACTATCTTCCTTTTTAAAAAAAATGGCAAAACTTTCAGTATGTCTCTTCAAATAAGACAATTTTAAGAAGATTAAAAATCAATTCACATCCTGAATATTTAACAATTGAAGACTCAAATAGTGATATTTCATTCCTGGTCACCAACTAACAGTATTTATTTCAGGTTTATAAAATTTTTTTAAAAAAGCATTAATTAGAATTTTTTTGATAGTTGGTATATTATTCCTGTAAAATTTATCATAGAACTCATCAAGTATATTGGGCTTACTTTATATTGAATATGAAATGTTTTTGTATGAAAATAATAAAAATATGAAAAGAAATATAACAGCATAAAATTTAGAGTTATAACAATAAATCATCTAAAGAAAATGTAATTTATGGAATATATTGAAAAATATTTTCTAAAACCAATAAATAAAAAATAAGTTATTTAAACGAGAAGTATTACACATGAAAACAATGTGTGTTCTATTCTCGTATTATAAAAGTTATTTACAATTAAATTATTGTACCGCGCCAAACAAAAATTTAATAGCATTGCTTTGAGTTTGAAATGCTTTTGAAACAAAAAAGAAAAATATCCAAATGAAGAGGAATCAAGATTCTTTTACCATAACAAGTTACTATAAATTTTTGATATATATATCCAAATATACATTTTGATACACATACTTGGTCAAATTCGACTATTGTACTCTAATAACATGAGGTTTTTAATTTTATAGCACAATATTTTCTGCTTGGTACAATATAAATACACAGAGTCAGTAAAATAAAAAGTATTCAAAGCCCTCCAGTAAGTTAAGTGTTGGATGAAACATAATTAAATTTGATGGGCATATATAGTGAAGCACGAAACTTTAGATTTCTAAAAACAAATTTAGTATAAAAAATCACCACAAAGAGAAATGGGGATGTTGCACAAGTGTATTAGTGTGAATAAAAAATGATTAAATGCCTTGAGATCAGGAGATCTAGATAGCCATACTACAGAATATGCAAGACTAATGACTCTGATATCAGAGAAATGTTACTGCAATATGTGGCGGAATCTAAATAAGCCAGTAACAGCCTCCGGACAGGAGTGATCACTTTTGTCTAGTGGTAAGTTACACGCTTACGAATCAGAAAGTACCGAGTTCAAACCTCTGATAAATACATGCTGTACCTTAAGTTCATTGTGGGTTTGTCTACCACTCTGCATGTATATTGATAAATTTAGACATTCTCATTGCTGCAGTTAAGGAACTAAAAAAGCTTTGTGGCGCATCAGCATACCTTTCAGCTATAACAGTACAGATCATTGGTCCACTTTCATGATTTTATTTGTAAAAGGGCCAATGATAAAAAATGCTATAAGGCCAAACCACATTGTGATTTTTGGTAAGGGGAGAGGCTCCTGCACAATGTGCAGATTATTCACAGCCGAAATGAGGCAGTTGCATATGTTAATATCACCGTTCATATGAAAGTGTACTTCGTCACTCCATAAACTCTGTCACAGTCATGTATCATCAATTAGCATACTTACTAAGAATCTTAACGGAAAATCTAATTGCGTGGCTGCATCTTGAGGAAGCAGTTCTGTAACAGAAGAGTTTTTATACATGTAAAGCTATAATATCTGATACAGGATCTTCTGCACCAATAAGTATGGGATCCATGCATGTCAATACAGCCCCAAGCACTGTTAATATCCAGTCCATTCACCCATCTCTTGATAAAAATCAGTTGCAAATTTTTCAACTTGTTGCTGACAACCCTGGTCTGGTTGCTATGCAACAGTTCCTGTAGTTTTAAATCATTTAATCATATTTCATAAGTTTGTTATGCTCATTAGTCCTTTTGATATATTTTTTAACAGCAGAAATTTACAAAAAGCAGTCCAAGCAATTCTGTTCCACAGATATAATACAGCTTGAGTAACAAAGCACGGTCCTGTAATGTAAGAGCCATCAAAAGACAGTTGGCTTTAGATAAAGAATTATCTTAGCTTATCTTTTCATACTCACAATCCCTGCATGAAACCTAATTATCCAAATTAATGCATTTTATTCAATAAACAGCACCCCAAGGTATCCCTAATGACAACTGTTAGTAAATTTTTTCCCCTTCTTTTTTTAAAATCAAAATCCCATGGCTCACTATGTAGAATGATCAAAGATGTTTACGTTTGTCTAATACTTTATTTGCTAAAGGGCTCGGAATACTTCATGTTATTTAATACAAAACCTGTATGCAGGACTAAAATTTAGAAAACTAATGTGAAAGTTACTCTTAAATTTTTGATATATCTCAAAATGTTAGTTATCAAATTTTAGTGCTCAAAGTAATTCCTTTCATCACCAATACATTCCTTTAGATGAACTCTCCAAAGATTAATAATGTCAGACCATATACTTTTTTGAATCAACGAAAAATGCACATTAATCTCTTCATCATTCTTATATTCAGAATGAAAATGACACCCATACAGGACACAAATAAGTCAACTTACAAGCTCACTTTGATGTTTTTGTTCAAGAAATTCAGTTACCAATTCTTCAATTAGAGAATGAAATTATCAAGGTAAAGATATCTTCTGATATTAACTTATTGAAGAATTTGTGGAAGACAATTAGTAGAATGTTAGTTAGCTGTTCCTGTCTTCTGTTTCTTTAGTTTAATGGCTTTGGCCATTCTTATACTTTTAAAGTAAATAATACACATTACTTTTATTTCTTGTATTTTCACTATTGTTCATTTAAGGGCATCTTGAAAGACCCATACTTTATTTCCTTGATACATTGAAACATCAAAAGCAGCATGTGTATTGAATCACCAGTTATAATTTAAAAAATAATGAGCATACAGATTAAGTAATTTAGAAATTTCTTTACTGATTTGATCTTTAGGTGCTTTGTTAAAATATGGGAGATACTGACACTTTCTCTGGGATAATAGCTGATTTTTCTGAATATTCTTTATATTGAAGAGAATTTCAACCACTACAAAATTCTGTAAAACATCTTAATATAGTGTCATAAGATGGAGCTTCATTTCCATCAGTTAAATGTAAATGTTAAGCAGATTTGGTTTCACTTTAAAATCACAAAAAAGGGGAAGAGGGAAAAAAGACAAAGAAAGCTCATTGAACCAAAATGCCTTTATATTAATAAAATGTTCTTTTCTTTTATAAATTAAATTGCAATTAGCCTATAAATTATCATTTGTGGGAATAAACTACTTTATATTTACAAATCTGATTTGATACTACTACACATCCAGCATCTGCACCAGTCTTAAAGTTTAGTGATATCCCAGTACAAATAACAAAAAATGTGCTATAAATGTACATTACTAAACTGTGAACAATTATAAATAAACTGTACTTTATATATAATAGAAGATTATAAGCTGTAGATGTTTAAAAGAAAGACCATTTTTTTAAAAAACTTACTGTGCAAATGATCTGTTCCCAAGAACAGTATGAGGGACAATAATTCGCTTTTGTGGGGAAGGTCGAGGTCTTGGAATGATGTTTTGCAGTTTGTCTATATTAATGAAATTGAAAAGTTCTAATTATATATTGCCTTAAGAATGAAATTTATAGTTTTTTTCTGAACATTAATAAATGTATTACAAATTTCTTTAACATTTAAATAGTACGGTATTTACTACTTTTAAATTCAGTAAGGAACATAATGATTTACCTATTTCCCACTTTTTCGGAGTAGTGCTGAAAAGAAAAAATTAAAAATGTTAAAGTTACATAACAGAAAATTTAAGAAAAATAATTAAATTTGTTAATATATTCCTAGCATAAAATTCTTTCAAATACATAAATGAAGATTAAAAGAATAACAGTTTAAAAGTAGTATTTCCTATTTTATGTATCACAATATCTAAAATTAAATTATTTTTTTACAAGTAGTAAGATTAGAAAAATCTTTTAACAGATTATAAAGTGAGGAAAAACTTAAAACACATTAAATTTATTGGTTTTCAATGGTAAAAAATTTTCAATAAAATTTAAGGAAAGACAAAAAGATCAAAAGAAAACTGATCTTACAAAAATAACTTCATTAACTAAATTAAATCAAAAAGTAATTTAAAATAAAATAATAGAAATTTATAACTTCTGCATTGTTTAATTACTAAAAGATAATAAATACTACTTTAGCAAATTTTAATGAATAAAAATACATCACTTGATATATACATATATATTAAAAATTGATATCTAAAAAGTTTTAAGATTCACTTATACATTACAATACACTTTGATATCAATTATAATTTGTTTCAAAACAGTTATGTGAAACAATACACATTGGTGTATACTGTTTCCAATATTTACTTCAATAATAATAATAATAAAATGTAATTGCCTGATTCACACTTTAAAAAATACTAAGATTTAAAAAAAAAAATGTTAATTTGAGATATTTTCTGGTAAGAGAGTTTTTGTGTGTGTGCTAATTAGATTTACAATTTCAATGTTTTTGTCAAAAAACATTGAAATTGTAAATTTTTTATATGAATATACAGTAAGACCCCTTTTAACATGGGGTACACCTTCCATCAAAGTAGAGTGTAATATGAAACAGCGTTAAATGAGGTTATCTCATCATGTAAAGAATGGGGTTAGGGGAAGATGGGTAGAAAATCTGTCATATATTTTACTATTAAATATATTAATTATGTTTTTTATAACAATAAAACAAAAATTTATTTCTTGCAAATATAGAAACATAATAAACGAATATACATATAAAAATAAATAAAATTCCAAGTCAGTATTCTTACATTTCAGATCATTCAGTCTCTTCTGTATTACCAATTCTCTGCCTTTTTATCAGGAAGGTATGTAATGTAATTTGCATTTTCCTTTTGCGATCTGTAAGAAGTTGCTGGTAAGTGGATAAGGCATCCATAACACCCTGATTTGCCTTTGAACTCCAGTCAAAATTTGGGTCATTTTCAATAAATTGGTCCATAATTTCTGTTATATTGGTTGAACTGATTTTTAGAAGTGCTGTTGAAAGTCCTTTTTGCTCAACTTCAGAATCACTTTCAATATTTTTGTGTTCTTCTTAGTTCGCTAATTCCTTGAGCTCATCATTAGAAAGACTTGCTGCAGTTTCTTGCACTATTTCTTTAACATCTTCCACATTTAAGTCATCAAAACTGGTTTGTTTTGTTTCTACTATTTCATTCATATGGACAGAGTGTCCAGTGTCACGACCCTTGCTTAGATCTGGCCAAATGTTCTTCCACACTCCTTTCAAACATTTTTCTGTTGCCTCATTCCAAGAATGGTTTATATTTTGTGCAGCATTTATGATATTGTAGTTTTTCCAAAACTCTCTTATTGATTGTTTCTGTTTTCCGTCTGTATTTTCAAACATATGTCTAAATGTTCGCTGCAGGTAATAAGCCTTAAAATTTGATACAACAAGGCAATTGTGTTAGGGGGCAAGAAAACCACTTCGACTGGAATGCATGTTTTTAAGTCAGGCAAATTCGTTGGATGACTTAGAGCATTATCAATTAAAAGTAGTGCTCTTGATTCAAGTTTTTTAAATTTTGAAATAGCAGATGGGCAAAAATATTCAGTGAACCAATTCTAGAAAATTCCCATAGTTATCAGTGATTTTTTATTAGACTCCAAAATTACAGGTAAAGTTGATTTGGATATTCCTTTCATAGCTCTTGGGTTTTTTGGAATGGTAAACAAGTAGTGGTTTTAATTTGAAATTTCCGCTTGCATTACCACCCAGTTAAAGCGTCAAGCGATCTTTCCCAGCTTTAAATTCTGGTGCACGTTTTTCTTCACAGGATAGAAATGTTTGTTTTGGCATTCTTTTCCAAAATAGGCATGTTTCATCAAATTAAAAACTAATTCCGGAGAATAGTTTCCACATTCAATTATTGTTTTAATGTCATTGGGAATCCAGTCGCCGCTTTCGTATCACCCCTTGCTTCTCCTGTAATCTGTATGTTATGAAAATTATTTCAATGTTTAAATCTATTAAACCATCCTAGACTTGCAATGAAAGTTCCACTTGTATCACTTGCCACAACCTGAATGCAATTAAAAATTCTTCTTGCTTTTTCCATTATAATAGATTGGTTTAATGGCATATTACGTTCAATTTCATCATCAATCCAAATAGAAAAGTCATTTTTCGATTTCCTCTATTGTATTATTTCTAGAACGGGCGATTCTAGTTGCAGAGCTTGTCGTAGTTGCAGAATGCAGTACTTTTTCTTTATTCTTAAGAATGGTCCTTATTGTTGAAGTTGCCAAATTTAATGCAGCACCAATTTAAGATTGACATTTACCAGTATCTAATCACTTGCATTTTTGTTTCCAGTGAAATGTTTTTCTTGTTGCTTTATTTTTGTGCTTTTTACTATCACCCACTGTTCCTGCTAAACAACACCAAAGAAAACTTTTTGCTGAACTGTGCATTATTGCGTGTGCATGCGCAGATATTTTGTTTCTTAGAAATTAACAGCCTGTAAGAGCTCTATCTGTTCATCATCGTGTATGCTGCTTGCAATTTTGGGGAATCCCACAATTTGAATAAAAGAGTGTAAAACCAAAACATCGCTAAACGAAACAATGTTAAGCGGGGTCTTACTGTACAAAAATAAACTTTTACTTGACTTATACCAATTAGCAAGAAATATCAATACAAATATTTCTTAGTATAGTTTGGTTTACAAGTACACTGTAGATAAGTCGTTTATCGGGGAAATTAAAAAATGTTAATATAAAAATTTTTGAAAAAGAAAAAAATTAATTGACAAGATATTATGAAACAATATAACTTGCTTGTGCAAAGACAATCACAGTAAATTTTGCAAGGCTAAATGTATTCTTTTCTTCTAATATTTCTCCTATCTTTCTTTAACATCTGACTGAGTTTTCAACAGCATTTAAAAGAAAGAAAAAACAGTTCATTCCTTTAAATATGCAATTCTACACATAATTCAGTTTAAAGACTAATTTAACTTTAAATGAAAGTTTAAGATACAACAAAATTTAACTAAGGTTATTTTAAAATCATAAATTGAAACCTCTTAAATTTTTAGATTTTAAGTCAATATCATTGCTAAATTTTATTTCAAATATGATGCAAATATTCGAAGACATTGAAAGAATCTAAGTTATCTCCCCCATTTCAGAACATTATAACAGAAGTGACACAAATAAGCATTATGTATAATCAAAATAAGATTAAAAGCTATGCTTATAATTTTAATTATCTTTTCTGTAATAACGCAAAATATACCTTTTCTTATCTTCTTCTGGATGATCAACATGCATTCCACTCTTATTGTTTGCATTACTTGTACTTGGAGATGATAACTGCTAATAAAAATTTTATAAGCAAATATAGTATAATATATATTCAGTATAGTTTTTAAATGCTTTTAAATGTCTTGATACTTACAGAATTTTCTTGTTCTTGTTTATGTTTACGGAACCATAAATTTTTATATGTATCTAACTTTTTGCCTTTGTATCGCATCTGAATAAATAAAAAAGAACAAAGAGTCAATGAGGTATTCAGGAATACATTTTGAAATCACATTTTTCATATAAAAACACTACTATAAAATGAAATATTAATGTTTCCCCAAATCATAGGATGAGAAATTTTATCAAATCATTATTACAAAAAAATTCTCCCAAAATATTGAGCTTCTAAAATATTCCATTAAAAAATTATAATACTATAAAACCACAAATTCATATCTTTATCTCATTATTTTTTACAGACTGCTTTTTTAGGAAATTTTTGATTACAAGAATAATCTCAAAAGCTATACCTAAATTCTCAACCTGCTTTTATGAGTCCATCTTGAACAAAAAAAACAAAAAATCTGATATAATGATATTGAATTAAAATAAGCATATGTATGAGAAATACCATAACAATAAGAAATGTTGCAATTTTAATTTTGTTATTTGCTTAAGAATTCATCACAGACTTAGCATCAATAATAGTGATGGAATCAATATTGAAAACATGAATTTTTATTTTTAAAATAATAATACAGATATGAATTTGCAGATATTTTATAACTGATTAAATGAATGAGGGTTATTTTTACATATTTTTTATCTTAACTTAGTGATTTCCAAATTTAATAAAGAATTACTTCTAAGATTCCATGAGCCAGCACATCTTAATTTAGTGCAATAGATTAAAACACTATTATATGTAGATCCATTAAAAAAGATATTAAGCTAAAGCAGATAGATGTAATTTTTAAAAAAATATATTGCATGTATTTGTTCTGATAAAAGTGTACAAGTATAATTAAATGTTAAATTTCTCTTAAGGAATTTTTTTAAAAACAAAAAAATACGAGAATCAAAGATATGCATACTTTAGATGTATGATAGATTTCTTATAATACTTTTATTAAGTATTTCAAATGAATTAAAATGACTATTAATCTATAACAATGCATTTTTTATTTTTAACACAAGAGTTTTATCATATCAATTTGATTCTAATCACAAAATCATTGTTTTTTTAATTATACCCAATTATTTTATACTTAATCAGAACCGCTAGGATTAAAATCATTAATTATCAGTTAATTCTTTAATTTTGTGAATAAAATTCCTCATCTCCAATGCAATCAATAAAATTACAAAACAATAGGATTATCCTATTAGGAGAGTAATAATCAAAAAAATTATATTTTAAACAAATTGGCACAACACATTAAGATTAAAAGATATTTGAAGCAATATGATCAGAATATTACCATCAAAAATTTTGTGCAGAATTTTGAGCAGTCATAATTGTAATATATGAATAAATAATGTGTGTTCAATCATTTTATGAAAAAATAGTAGAAAATTTATATTATGAATAGCAAAATATTTGAACAAATTAAAATCTTGGACCCACCTAATTTCAGTAATACTTAATCAAGGAACATAATCATATGAAATAAATATAAAATTATTTCTGCAATTAATGCAAAATAATGTAACAAAGTTTTCACAGAGAAAGTTATTGTATAAACAATTTACAGCATTTATGCCTTTAATATTTTAATTGGAATGTATATTAATAAAATTTTAAGAAATTTACCCCTTTTCATTGCTTCTAACAAAGAAACATAATGAAAATAAGTAAATTGCATATTTTAATGATCCAAGAAAGAAATGTGAAACTCCTTGTTCTACTTTCAGAATATTTTTGAGAATGTAATAAGAGCTATATTAACATACAGATATTAACATATTTTTAAATTTATTCAAATTTAAAAATAAAGATAATTCAAAACATATATAGTACAATTTTTTTTCACAAGCATATCCACTGGGTTTGAGTGTATAAGAATTATATATCTCCTTTATATTTAAAATAAAATTATAATTTAATTTAATACTTTGAAATAATATGCAAAAAATTCATGAGCCTCTTCCTTCTTGCTCCTGTCAAAAGCATGGGGTGAAATTTCCCCCTTTATTTTTCAACCCGTGATATTTCCGGGCTGCAGTGTTCAAAAGTAGCACACAAAAAAGATTAAAACTATCTACTGTTTAAGCCCGGAATCATGATTATTTCTCACCAGATGACAGTACCAGATTATTAGTAATGTGATTAGAGATAGTTATTTTATTTTATACTACATATTAGCCAAATCAAACATGTATATTAGGGATATGTTTTTTTTTAACCTTAGCTCAGTTACTTAGTTCCGCTCTTTGTGAATACACATGGGTTGCGTTCTGTGATAAAATTTATATCTATTCTAGTATTGTATTCATTATTGTTAGTCAGGAAATGAATCAGATTCCACTTTAAGTATAAATGGATGTGAGAGTGATTCTGAAATAACTGATTGTTTTAAAAGTTTGGTTAGTGAATTTGAGAGCAGTGATGATGGACTTGAACTGTTAACTCTGATGTTGGCCTTTGAAACTCATGCTTTGAAAATTATCTCACATGAAAAAATGATTGATGTGTTTTTGAATTTTGCATAAGTATAATAAAATCCTCCTTTAATGTTTAAAACACATGCATTTTTAAGTTTTTTTCTCTTTGTTAAAAAACCAACATTCATGTCATAATAAACCTAAATGTTAGCTTTTGTTTAATTTTTTTTTTGTATTTCAGGCTAAAAATTTAACAAAAATTTAAAAATATATACATACATTGCACATACACTTAGTTTTATGTAATTTTTCTTGAATAAAAAAATAGACACTTTTATGACTGTTTTCTTTTAAATTAAGCGACCATTAAGGGGTTAATATTAAAAAAGAAAGTTTTCAAAAGCAAAGAAATGTTAATTGATCTGTGGAAATAATTTATATGCTTGTGATTAAAGAAATGAAATTTTTTAAAACAAATTGGAATAAAATATGACAAACACACTGACAAAAAATTAAATAAAATATAACATACCGAAGACCAGCCACAGCCAGATTTTTTATCAGGATTCAAAAGTTTTTTGCAGTGAATTGCCCATGAACTAGGGGAAGAGAATATTTTCTGTGTTTCCTGAGCTCTTATTTTTCCACCAGGAAGTAAGTCTCCAACAAATTTAGCTCCCTATAATAAAAAAAACATTATCAAGCAACATAGCATCAAATTAATAAAAACAATTTAACACTCATATACAGTCGAATCAAGATTTAATGAATTTATTGGGACTGAGCATTTTATTTGTTAATTCAGGGTTATTCATAATACTAAGGTCGAAAAAAAATAGAAATTTTTTGCATTTATCATTTGGAAATACTATAATAAGCAACTATGCAAAAAATATCTTTAGTTAGAAACTATGCACTTTTTATTCAGCAGCTAAAAATACTATATGTAAATTATTATTTATCAGTTAATAGGAAATTTTAAAATATTGACTAATATATGCTTGATAATCTTTTTGACTATTGCCTTAAAAGAATTCTTTTTTGACTTTATGCAGAGAAAAAAATTCTATGTCCTTTACATACTCCTACATGAGGTATGTTTTCACAGTTTTCAAACAATGTAAAGCATTAGCAAAAGTAACAGTTTTGGTAGGAGTTTCATCATCAACTTCTGCATTAAAATCGCTGTGCATTTGTTTTCAACAATCTGCAATGCTTCACAAATTTTCAAAATTAAATTTTCTAAAAAACCATACATATAATAAACCTCACTTCTCTCAAGAACAAGAGCAAATGGTAAAATCTTTTAAAATATTCCCTGCATTGTGGAGTGGGGTGAGATAAAGGAAAACTCCCTATTCAAAAGTTACACGGTAGGTTACACTCACGACTCATTTACACCTGTAAAGTCTAATAATGGACTGCACTGTCGAAATTTGCTGCTTAAAAGAAAAGACATTTTCTGTTTTGGGCAAAAAAGATACTATTTGAAAAGAAATCCGAATTTTTCTGATTCAAACCAATAACAAATTTTTTTCTGGTTGTTGAAATAATTAATTAGCTTGGAGTTTATTTTTCAGTAAATAGAAGTTTCTTTTCCTCATTTTAATGGGCAGGGGGAAGAAAAATTTGTTAAATTATGAAATTCCTTAAATCGAGATCCAACTGCATGTCTAGTCTATATGTTAAAATAGTCGCATAGCACAGAAACTGAGAATGAAAGCTAAGCAAAACAGCTCAATAGATACAATCAAAAGCAAAATTTTCAATCTTACTAAAATTTATTAGATATATTTGGTAATTAAAATTATTTAAGAAAATAATAAATGTAAGAAATAAAAATTAATTTTAAATCATAAAATTAAAACATACAATATATAAGTTAAAACAATTTACTAAGAATTTATTTTAGAAATGTTTTGTGAAAAAGCTTGTACTGTCTGTAACATGAATTTTAACCTATTGATAATAACTCTTAATGCCTTTTTGTTAATAACAATGATTTTGAAAATTAATTAAAAAGTTATCAAAACATGTATGCTCACAGTCATTTCCACAATGATAACTAATAAACTATACTAACATAAAACATATATACAGTAAGACTCTGATTTAATGAATTACTATTTGAATTTCGTGTTTCAACGAATTTTCTGTTTCCCTGATTAAAATGAAGGCGAAAAACCCTAATTAATGAATAATAAACCTCAAATTAATGAATTATTTCAGTAACTGGAAATTTTTTATTAGTTTGTATAAGAAAAAGATTAACTTAACAGGTGTAGAAGAGTCATGAGTGTTGTTGAGTTTGAGTCATGAGTCAGATCGAGACCCACAAAATCTATTAAGCCATCAGGCTATGTTGTATGCCTGTTGTTAGCCATAGCTTTGAGCACCATGCAGGAAACAGTAGGATTTGGCTCAATTCCACCCCAATTTTGAGGGAGAATACCCTGGGAGTGGTCAGGGGCTTCCCTCCTCTCTTCCTCCAACCTCCCAAGAGGACTTGTGGCTCGACATCTATTTAGAGTATCCCCTGCCGCGAAGGCACTTTACATTTACAAACATCCGTGCCTTCTCTGGGATATGAACTCAGATCCAACAGAACAGCAGTCAGCGTCTCTAACCACCATACCAGATGGGAAGTCATGAGTGTAATTTATATGAGTCTTGAGTATGATAAGAAATTCCTTTCTTACCTCATCTCAATCTACAATGCAGGTAATATTTTAAGATTTCATCTATGATGATACATTTGATGACTGGCTGCCTATCTGTGCAACTGAACATGAGGAAATTGTTGATTTGTCAGACCCAATGAATAGTGACTCTAATATAGAAATGGATAGTAAAATTCCTATCAAAACTGTTACATTTTCCAATGTCTTACATTGTATGGGAACTGTGAAAACATACCTCTCCCTTATGAAGCAGGATGTAAATGATACAGTATTTTTTCTCTGCATATGATCAAAAAAGTTTTCTTTCGAGTCAGGAATCAAAAAGATTTTCAAACATTCATTAGTCAGTTTTTAAAATTTCCAATTAACTGGTGTGTAATAATGCACTAATAGTATTTTTAGCTTATTTGAATTAGAAGTGTATCATTTCTAACTATGGATTTTTTTTTTGTAAAGTTGCTTATAGAATTTATAAAAGATAAGTGCAAAAATTTGTAATCCCCCCCCCTTTTTTATGGCGCAAGGACCAATTTAGATCATAATGCGCCAAGAGAGACAATAAGAACAGTTAAATAAGATTTGCAGCCATAAAGCCTTAGTCAGGCATAGTCTATATACGCCTTTCTTAGAATCTATAGATTAAAATTAGATATGATGAATAAAACCCTTGATGCTTAGGAATTTAAACACAAGTGAGGAATTGGTGCTATTGTTTAAAATACTGGATATAGTAAAATCAACAGAGTTAAAAAGCTGATGTCTAAGATGATTTGAATGTGGACAATTACAGAGTATGTGTTTCACCGATAGGGAGATATTACATATCTCGCAATAGGGTGGTGGTTCACCAAACAGAAGATGCCTATGCGTTATGCTGGTGTGTCCTAGGCGCAGTCTAGTCCATATCACCTGCTCACGGCGGTTGCTTGATGATGGCACAGTTGGAGCAAGAACGGGCATGATGCTATGCAAATTATTTTCAGTTTGTTGGTCCCAGTTTGATTGCCATACACTTTGCAGTTTCTGCCTGAAGCAAGCTTTCAGGTCAGAGTGCGTAATAGGGAAGAAGAGCTCCTGAAGAGCCTGTTGCTGATCGTGCAGCTGTATAAGCCAGTTCATTTCCAGTTATTCCGGCATGTCCTGGGATCCAACAAAATCTGATATCTTTCTTCTTAAGATAATTAGCCAAAGCATATGTGATGTCCACAAGGATGGGATGAGACAATGAATGTAAAGAGACAATGCTTTGAAGGGCTGACAGGGAGTCTGTGTAAATAATGAACTTTTTACCGCGTGATAGTGAAATATTCTCTATAGCTATTCTTAGTGCATGAAGTTCAGCAGTGTAAATGGATGCTGAAATTGGTAGAGCGTCTGTAATTACAGTGCTCAGAGAAACTACCGCCAAACCAACATGGGATTCAGACTTTGAGCCATCCGTGAAGATAGGTTCATAATCGGAAAAAAGCTCTCTGTGTTCCAAGTACAGTGTTCTGTATGTACTCACTGGAGTGCATGCTTTTGAGTAGCATGACAGGGTAAAAAATCAACCTTAGGATAAATCACTTTCCAAGGGGGCACCTCAGAAATCTTGCACAGAGCAATTCTTCCAATGTTCAGATTTAAGTCATTAATCAGGTCTCTAATTCTAAAGTGAAAAGGTTGCGAGTAAGTTAGGGATGAACGATGACTGTTAAAATCATAAAGGCTAAAATTGAATAAATAGGAGTAGGCAGTATTTGTTTTCATTGATTGGATTTTCATAAAATGGTTCAAACATAAATACTTCCTCCACAAATCTTATGGGGTTCACAGGCTTCAGCATAGAGGGACTCAACCGGTGATGTACGGAAGGCTCCCAGACAAAATCTTAAGCCTTGATGATGTACTGGATCAAAGATCTTCAAAAGAGATTTGCACGCAGAACTGTAGACCACAGATCCATAGTCCAGTTTTGATCTAATCAGAGCTCTGTAGAGGCGAAGCAAGGATGTTCGGTCTGCTCCCCAGCGAGTATTTGCTAATACTTTGAGGATGTTCAGGGCCTTGGCACTTCTGATTTTGAGATCTTTTAAATGATGATGGAATCAGAGATTGGTCAAATATAAGACCTAGAAATTTGAACTCCTTAACAACTTTAATGAGGCTTCTACCAATAAAAAGCTCAGGGTTTGGAAAAACCCCACGCTTTCGACTGAATACAACACCAACCGTTTTTTCTGTTGAAAAAACAAAACCGTTCTGTTCAGCCCATTTAGTGAAGTTAATAGTGGTCTGAATTTGTCGTTCTGCAACATTGAGGAATTTAGACGAGTACGATATTTGTACATCGTCCACATATAGAGAACACTGAATCCCCTGATTTATATGATGGGTTATGCTATTAATTTTAATAATAAATAAAAGTACGCTTAAAACAGATCCTTGTGGGACACCTTGTTCTTGGATAAAAATATTTGAATAAAATGAACGCAGGCGTACCTGGAAAGAACGATGGTTTAAAAAAATTTTTGATAAAAACTGGCCAATTCCCTCTGATGTCCATTGCATATAGATCTCTAAGTATGCCGTACCTCCAAGACATGTCATAGGCTTTTTTAATGTAAAAGAAGACAGAGATGTTATACTGCTTCTTGACAAAAGCCTCTCTGATGGAAGTCTCTATCCGAATGAGAATGTCTGTGGTCGATCTTGATTTCCGAAATCCACTTTGAAGTGGTGAAAGGAGATTATCTGACTCAAGGTGGAACATCAACCTCGCACTAACTATGCACTCCATCAGCTTGTGAGGGCAATAGGGTGGTAATTATTTGCTGATGTTGGATCTTTACCAGGCTTTGGAAACGGTAAAATGTGGGCATGATACCACTGTGTGGGAAAAACTTGGGTTTCCCAGATGCGATTGAACAATAATAGAAGGGAGAGGATAGAACTTTCGGATAGATGCCGTAACATAATATTGTGTAGCCCATCTGGACCTGCTGCTGTGTTACCCGAGCGATGCAGGGCTACGCGAAGTTCAGGGAGTGTTAGCGGGGAGTTGTAGCCTTCTTCGTTTGAAGAGGAAAAATTCAACTTCACCCTCTCTTCTCGACGCTTTAGTGCTTGAAATGTGGGGGGTATAGTTGTTGCAACTAGACGTTTTAGCGAAGGTCTCGGCAAGAGTGTTGGCAATTTCAGGGATGGTATTGATAGAGACTCCATTGCTTACAAGCATGGAGACAGGGCTAGCACTGTATTTTCCACCGAGCTTATGGATTTTGTTCCAAACCTCTTTACTTGAGGTTGAACATGTGATGTTACTAACATATTTTATCCATGATTCCCTCTTACGTTGCCGGTGGATTTTCCTGGCATGTGCTTTATTAAAAGCAATCATGTTGTCTGGAGTAGAGTAACGTCGAAACCGATTCCAAGCCTTGTTTTGCTCCTTTTTTGCCATTTGGCATTCTTTGTTCCACCAAGGTTTGGGGAAATGGGGGAGTCTAGAGGATGGTTGTGAAATTGCATTATTAGCTGCAGATAGGATACAAGATGTTACTAAAGATACTGCTTCATCTATTGAGCCAGAGCTTACCATGTCTTCTGTTATATCTGCTTGGGTCCTGAAAGTTTCCCAGTCGGCCTGATCGAACTTCCACCGCGGTTGGCGAAGAGTCGCACACGAAATTGGTGTAGCGTAAGATATTACCACTGGGAAGTGATCGCTACCTAAGGGGTTTCCATGAACACTCCATGTCAGATCTAATAGCAATGATGGAGAGCATATGGACAAATCAATGGCGCTAAATGATTGGGTTGGAGAATGAAAATAGGTGTTAGAGCCATCGTTTAACAAGGTGAGGTCAAGTTCTGTAAGAAGCTTTTCGACGACTTTTCCTCTAGAATTCACATCTTGGCAGCCCCATAGCAAATGATAAGCATTGAAGTCACCCAAAAGGATGAAAGGTGATGGGAGTTGATCTATAAGCTCTTGGAGTTCTCTAAAATTCAAGGGTTCATTGGGTGGTAGGTATGCATTACAGATTGTAACTGTAGAAAAAATAGAAACCTGCACTCCAACAGCTTGAAGCGATGTACGAATTAGGACAGGGGAGAAGGGTGTCGCGTGGTTGATGAGTAGAGCCACGCCACCACAAGCTTTTTCACCAGTATTGCAGTCCTTCCGAAGAATGGAATATCCTCGTATGTTGGATGTGCATGATGGTTTTAAAAGCGTTTCTTGCAGAGCCACACACACAGGTAAATGTTCATTCATTAGCGATTTTAAATCCTCTAAGTTTTTCCAGAGACCACGACAATTCCACTGAATTATTTTACTAATACTTCAGCTATGGAGAGCCTTTAGGCTTTTCGGAGTTGTACTTTATTGGTAAATAGTTTTGTCTTGATTTCCCTTTTTTACCGAGAAGCATAACGTCTTCTACTTTTTTGGTGGTTTGAATTCCACCAGATTCTATTCGAATTGATAGCTGCAGTATTTTGGCAGCTTCCTGGACATTGCCAGTAGCTGGCCGTTTGGTAGAAATTTTGTCTATTTCCATCAAAACTTCAGTATCAGAAGGTACTGAGAGGTACAATGTTTCAGAAGACCATTTGTCTAGGTTTAAGGACTCTAGGTCCGTGAAAGATATTTCAGGGGGAGATAGAGTTGTTTCTTGTTCAATTAAGTTATTTGTAATGGGTTTTTGAGCTATTGGGGAATCTTTATGAGATTCAGAAAATAAATTGTCAATGTTTGTTGGTGTTTCTATGTTGCTAATTTCTGTTTGAGTTCTTATGTCTGTTTGAGTTGCAGTATCTTTTTTCGATTTTGTGTTGGTCATTACTGCATTAGCATAAGAACTGGAAGTTCGAGGTGGTAAGATATTGACCACCCATTTCTTTGCTTCAGAATACGAAAGGTTTTCAAGTACTTTAAATCTTTGTATTTCTTTTTCTTGCTGCCATTTTGTACAGATTTTGGAATAAGCAGCGTGTTCCCCCTTGCAGTTTGCACACTTTTTCCGTAATGTTGTACATGCTTCGCTGGCATGCTCTGTACTACTGCATTTATTGTAGGTAGCAACACCGCGGCAAGAAGCTGTTCCATGACCATAACTTTGACAGTGAAAACATCCGAGAGGGTTAGGGATGTAAGGTCTTATTTTAATGTTTAAGTAACCAATTAGTATGTTTTCTGGTAATGTATGTTTAGAAAATGTCAGTATAAATAATGGAGAAGTTACAGTTTTACCGTCTTTTATGGAAGTTATTCTTTTGACAGCCTCCACTACCCCCCCCCCCCAGAAGCTAGCTCTTCTTCAATTTCAGAATCGGGTAAAGGTATCAGATCTGGGCAGTAAATCACTCCTTTGGATGAATTGAGTGTTTTGTGAGGAGTAGCAGTAATAGAAATGTTTGAAAGAGTTGTACATTGTAGGAGATTATTTGATTGTGGTTGTGTTGCTGTTTCTATCAGTAAATCACTGGATGGTAATTTTTTTATAGATTTCACAGAACCAGCTAAACCTTGTACAGCTTTAGAGATAAGAAAAGGTGAAGCATTGGAAAGTTTCCTGTTATCAGTTGCATGAAGAACAATAAATTTGGGAAAAGATTCAGAGCAAGTTTGAGAGTTGGTGTGCTGACCACTATGTGTTGGGGATTTTAAAGAATGCGTTTTTATCTTTTTCCTTATTTTTTTGTATTTTGATTTTGTTTTTGAGAAAGGAGTAGGAGAATCCCTTTTGATTTTCAGAGAACCAGTTTGGCAGGGCTAGCCCCAGATTCAGCAACCAGCAGTGGCCTCGGGAGAGCCCCCCGCTCTGCAATGCAGGACCCCATCCAGGAACCACCTGGAGCTATAAGGCTTGCGAGATTATACACCAGCTGATAGAGCAGCCAGGACATGCTGGTTAGGCTGCCCCGGGCTCCTGTACTATCTAGCGGTCTGAGATGCAAAACTCAGCTTTTCTCCGGTATCCTCTACATGGCCGCTTCCTCCAAGACCCCACCTCACCAGTCCAAAGGTCCTCAGAAGTTTAAAACCTCGCTCCAAGTGCCAGTTTTCCCAGGGAGCAGTCTGTTGTGTTGTCATACCAGTTGTGAAAAAGCCATCAAACTCAACTTCATTCCACTCAGTCCTGGTCTGCCACAGGACTTCGTCGCAAGTAAAATTAAAGAAAATATGTAAGGAAAAAATCAATAATAATCAAGACCCACTAAGGGGATAAACCATAAAATGAAATTCCTGGATATGTATTCTTAGGAAATAAAAACCAGTGTTTTCTTTTTAACTATGGCAGAAAAGGAAGTGGGGGAAATGGCAGGTGCGCGAAACCCGTAATCACAAGAGAGTGAGCCCTTGCCAAAAGATCACTAGGGCACCTCGGGATTGTGACCACCCGTACTCACCCAAAGAAGGTGAGCCCCCTGAGGGGTAATTTTTTTGGAACCTGATATAATGAATAACCCTAAATTAACAAACAAAATGTTTGTTCCCAATGAATTAGTTAAATCGGGGTCCGACTGTATATATTTTAATGTAGATAGTACACAAGACAATTGTGCCTATTGAAACCTATCATTGCAACTATTTACCATTGTATTCATCATTAACTGGATCAGCTCTCAAAGGAAGAAGAAAAGTTTTTCGCTACAAGCTTATTTTACCATCGCAAGTTCAGTTAGAAAATTTTGATAAGGCTTAAGCTGGGTTAGACTTAACTGCAGTAAACATAGTCTCAGGGTTTATTTTGATCAATGAGGTTGCAATAAAGAGTTAACTGGCAATTACTTAACTCCATCCTGGTTCAGTTCATAAGGAATACAGTGGTTAATTTCTCAGAACAATTTCACAAAATGGGATAACATTGATCATATTCTTCAAAAAAAAAAAAAAAAATGAGAGTATATAGCAAATGTTTATGAACTAATCATAAGAATATTATTTGCTTTCATTATTTGTTAACATTGTCAACAAACAATGTTAACATTTATAACTCTCAGGTAAAAATACAAAATATAAATTATTTTGTATAATCAATAAGTATTATTATTAATCTTTAAATTTTATATGGATTAATATGCACAACACATTTTTCTGTTGATACTATTAATCAGAAAAATATTCAATATTCAAATCCAACATTAGTTTTGCCTACATCTACATAAATGCTCCTTAAAAATTTAAATATTACAGCTCAGTTTAATTTAAGAATTCTAGGTCATCTTATTCGAGATCTTATTTCAAATATTTTTAAGAAAAAGATTATTTACTGAAATATAGATTTTATTAAGCAAACTAACCAAGTAATCAATGGTTAAAAACCCTTCTCCTGCTTCAAGAATTCCATCACTCATTAACATTGAAAGAGTTACTCCTCGGCCACTTTGTATACTTCGTCTTTTTTGCATTTCTTCGAGTGAATCAACTCCACTCTCAGCTTCTTCTTCTTCCTCATCCCCAGAATGACCTCGAGCCTCATCTTCTTCCATCATATCATCTGATTTAGATCCAGGAGTAGCTGTTAAATAAAATTATTTTAAAGCAAGTATTTTTAATAGTAGTGAGAAATATAACAGTATAAAACATAGTTCAAAGTATAATCCTACAAAATAATACTTTTATAATAATAATACGGTAAAGAATGTTTTGGGAACAATTTTGAATTTTTTATTTTGATATCACATGTTTTAACAAAATACATTAAAAATTCACTGCAATTCAAATTCTCCACCGGGTTTTTGATTGGGTTCTAGCTGATTATGGACCAGCAATTGTATGATGTTTTGTGATAGAACTATAACACAGACAAAAATTTAAAAAATGGTAGGTTTTTTGATAACATCATACAATATGGGATTGTTGAATATGGTTTGAGAATTAGATAATTCCCCAAGCAATACTTAAAAGTTTTATGAGAAAATTTGAAATAAGAGGAAATCTCTGCATAAGAAATGAAATAATAGTTTTCATAAGTGTAAGATATCTTATTAAAACTTTTCATTTGAACATAAATGCTGCATCAGAATTTTCTGCACAATTTTGAAATTAATTAGAATTAAAAATTAATTTTATGAAACATTAAAGTTTGAGTTCATTTTAAAACAATGTGTATATTTTTGGGTGTGTATGAAATTTTATCAAAAAAAGCAGTTTGGGATTTTAATAGTCCTGAACCATGCTTGGTGGAAATAAAAAATAACTTTCAAAGGGCAAAGGAAAAAGCTCTAGGATGATGGTTATTAGTAGTGATAATGAAGAAAACATGTAACACACATTAATATGTAATATTTTTGATGAAAATTATTTTAATAAAAATATTTTTTATGATTATAAAAATATATAACAGCCAGTAACTCACATATACCACAGTACTTCTAAAACATGGTTTGAGAATTGGAAAAAAAAAATGCTCATTTCTAATTTTGGGAAACAAACTATATTTTTTTGGACTAGTTGTTTTAAAATTTCTGCTGATACAACAATTTTAAGAACATAACAATGTTATACAGGTTTTTCCTGTAAAACAGATAACATAAAAATTTTAATAAAGTTTAGCAAAATGAAATAGGTTGATTTTTTATTTATTATCATCTATCTTATTCTTTTAACAATGAAGACTGGCTGAAAATTCCATGTTGCAAGTGAATGTTCAAAGTTAAATCAGCTTTGCTTGATTTAGTTGGTTGGAGTTGTGCCCTTTGAGAAATCAAATGGATCCATGTGTGGAAATCACAGCTTTTTTGCCATTTTTACAACCTTTTCACTATACAGCTTTCCCTGGAAAGGAAATTCCCCCAAGCTTTGCAGAGCTGCAAATATTGACGGACTGGTGAAGATGTCTTCTGGAGAAAGCTCTGATTAGAGGCAGTTTCTACAAGTTCTATATGATCTGGTACCATATGGTGCTTGATTTGCTAGCACATATTTGAGATCTTTGTTTAAATAACCTTTACATAGCTGCCTCTTCGAAGGTTGAATTTGTGACTGACTTTGACTACACATGTAACTCTATATGTCACAACACATAACTTGCCCTTCATTAACATTATTTAACTAAGAAATATCACTACAAGTAACTTGTCCTTAATTAGCATTATTTAACTAAGAAGTATCACTACAAGTAACTGTCCCAATGTCAACAGTATTGCAGCTTTAAAGACATTCAACTGTGGAAGGATATAGGATTATTACAGTTATATGGTTCAGAAAACAATATTCTGTAAAACTTACTCAAAATCAACTCTTTCATCAATGAACTTAAGAAGGAAAAAATAACTTGTTAGTCAATGAGCAGTTCTGATGAAAGATTCTTTTTCAACATGCAAAAACCAAGTTCTTTTCATTTTTGTAGAGGGAGGGATCATTTGTTTGTTATATCATATTTCCTATCCCCCCACCAAAATACACAAATGTCTCACATCAAGTTCCTATTGAATTTTTATGATATAAATATTAAGATAATATTAACATTTGTAAATCATGGCAAGATATTTTGATCATTCTGAAATTTACTATCACCATAGATACACACAAACATGCCACAAATGTTTTGAACTCCTAAATTTAAATGTAATCTATTCTATTAACTTTTAACAGAATGAAAAATATCTTTGACAAAATTTATTGAAGTATTTGTTGAAATAGATATGCATTTAATTTAAAGATACACAATATTATTTGCTAATGGTGTCTATTAAAAACACTAATAACTCAGGAAGGAATTCCTGCAATAAACATATGAGAAAAGCATATTACAAAACAATAAAAAAATTAAAGATAGTTAACAGCATTAAAAAAATTTGAATGTGAAAGAATACGATCTGACTTACAGAACAAATTAATATTTATTAATGATGGTCAGTTGTCATGATTAAATATTTTGGCAGGAGATAAACATTATTTAAGAAAAAAGAAAAAGCATAAACCTTAATAAAGATGAAGGCAGTATGATTTAAGATATAAAAAAAGAAAGAGGTATATTCACAAAAAACCACAATTGGCAAAAAAAATAAAGGGAGGTGTAGGAGAAATCAAAACAGTTCAGAAAAAAATTTAGGCTCAAGTGTAATATAAGGGGGGATCCTTTGGATTTGGCGATTTTTATATAGATATTACGAATTCATTAACGAGATAACGAATTCATTCTGCCTTCCAGTCACCTATCGCTAAGAAGTAGCTTGGCGATCGATTTTGGTCGCCAAAAGAAATTGACATTGCCAAGGGCCCCCTATTAACCAAAATTTATTTAAAATAATATTTAATATAAGGCTTGCATTTAATTATGAAATAAACTAAAGGAACAAAAATTATAAAATATTTTACAAGAAAACATTGATATTACAGAGTTGAAGAATTAAACACATCTCCACCACAAAAAAATATTTAAATTTCTTTCAAGTTTTATCAACATACAAATTTTCGATCAGCTTTGGACGGTTAAGATTATAAAATAGTAAGAAATTAATATTATTTCCTTTCATAAATGAGATGTATTATAAAGAAATAGAATTATGAAATACAAACACACACACAACACTTCATACAAAAAATAAACTTTAAATTGATTGGATCATTTCCAAAAATGGTAAAATATATGGAGAACTTTTTTAAACAATTATAACTGGCGTCGATTACATTTCCGGATATAAATATATGGAAACATAAATCGCTGTAAAATAAGACAAACATGTTTGGTTCGATTTGTTAAATTTAAAAACTTACTCATTGTGTTTTTTTAATAAAGCCCTTAAAAATAAAAGACGATATTAATATTTACATTAATTAAATAAGTAATATGTGACATTTCTTTTTAAACGCTACAATCACTCAGAACCGGTGTTTACATAGAATTTGAGATGCCATTAATAAAAACGAAACTGTAACACAAAGTAAAATTTCAGAAACCGCTTGGATGTCGACCTAGAATTGAGCAACAGGTCGCTGGGAAAATGTTTCGAAATCGGTTAATTAGATTGATAAATTAAGTTTGATAAAAAGGCTACTAAAAGTCCTTGATATATTATCTTGACAGATAAATCACTATTACAAAAATATCTATCAAGGAAAGAAAATATTTCTAGACGACTTTGCATGAAAATGGTTCCATGTTGGGATGCGATAAGTCCCTTGTCTTGGCTCATAATAACAATTCATCTGTACGCACAGGAAAATAAAGACTTTTTAAAAACTACAAAGGATATAGATTATATAATTGATCCATGTCCAAGTTACATTTCCTAAGAATTTTTTAAGCAAATGAAGGCAAACAAAGAAAAGAAATTAAAAAAAAAACATTCCATATATTTTTTTCCGAATAAAAAAAAAGAAGGTTTTATCGGAGGTTTGAACTCAGTACCTTCCGATTCGTAAGCGCGTAGCTTTCCTCTAGACAAAAGTGATCACTCCTGTCTGGAGGCTGTTACTGGATTATCTAGATTCCGCCACTAGTGAGTCGGTGGATAGGCGAACGAACGAGATATTTGTTGTTATGGCGAGCGTGGGAATTGCTACTATTGCGTGAAGTGAATCCGACGACTTTGCTGCGCCGAGTGGGTCCGGCGACTTTGCTGCGCCGAGTGAGTCTAGGGGCTTTGCTGCGCCAAGTGAGTTTTGACGACTTCGCTTGCTCTTCTTGCAGGTAGATGGCGCCATGACACATCAGAAGATTTTGCGTTTTTTCCCCCCTTTTCAGCCAAGGTCACCAATATCGGTGGTTTGAACTCGGTACCTTCCGATACGTAAGCGCGTAATTTACCTATAGACAAAAGTGATCACTCCTGTCCGAAGGCTGTTACTGGCTTACTTAGATTCCACCACAGTTTTGATGGAGGAATATTGAGGGTGCTGGTTGATGATACAAACTGCAATCTTTAAAGGGAGAAAAATTCTGCCATTTGTATTTATTTTTGCTTCATAATTCAAATGTGAATTCTTAAGCCAAATACTCACTCAAGCTTCTAGAGGAAGGATGTCGATGAAGAATTTACTCTCATGAATGGAATTATGATGGATACAGGAATCCCCACATACTTTTGAATTACAGGATAAAAAGTGTTTAATTAGAACGCAATGAAAAATAATGGGAATCGATATAGCAGAAGGAAATAAACAAAGACCTTCTTAAATACCGGAGTCATATCCACAGCCATTGAAAAAAAGTAAACAGTCAGAAATAAAAAGTAAAATTTCCATACATGATATCTTAAATTTGTCTTTCTCACGTTGTGAAAAATAATATTTATTTGTTTTGATTCAGTATGTGCAGCAAAAATCCAAATTGTCGAAATATTAATTTTTAATTAAATATTTTGAAAGAGGCTGTCAGGGTCACGCGGTAAATTTATTGTATTACTCATTGGTGATGTAATGGTTTAAACGAGCTGCTTGTGTATCTTGTCTTTGGTAAGGAGCCAAAAGAATGTAGTAGATATTTTTCTCTCGAATAAAATGGTGAATTGATGCTTCTCTGATGAGTTTAGTTTTTTTTAGTATGAATTGGGCTAACGGCTGACATTTGTGCGAGAAAACCAAAATGGATTTCGAATCGTTTCGAAGATTAAGGATTTAAAACTGTTTTGAAGATTGAGGATTTCGAACTGTTTCAAGAATAAGAACTGCGAACTGTTGTGAAGCTTGTCGACATCGAAACTGTTTTGAAGATTGTGAATTCCAATTATATCCAACGTTTGGTAAAATGGCGTTTTTAGGAAGAGCTTTGAAGGTAGATTTGAAGTGTTTGGCGGAAGAATTAGGAGAAACTGTAACGAAGAAATGAAAGTTCCTGCTTTAAAAAATATGATATTAGCAAGTGAAGAGTATGAAGAGGCGTTCGCGAAAGAGTTACTGCACAGAATAGTAAGTGAAAGAGAAGCAACAAAGTGCCAAGAAAGAGAAAATGAAATAAAGCGCCAAGAAAGAGAAGATGAAATAAAGCGTCAAGATAGAGAATATGAATTAGAAAAGTTGAGGATAGAAGTTTCGATAATGAATAACGGTTTTAGGAGAGAGATGGAGTCTCAGAAGGAAGGAATACAAGAACAAGTACCAGTTGGATTGCAAAAATTAATGCGCACTTTTGACCCTAAAGAAGGTGATATAAGTTTTTACTTAATACTGTTTGAAAGACAAGCGCGAAGAGTTCATATTAAGGAAGAAGACTGGGTTACGAATCTTGTTGGACTATTGCCGTTAGAAATGGCGAATTTGATTGCCAGGGAACCTGAGGAAAAGGCAAATGACTATGAGCATATAAAAGGTATGTTATTAAAAAGATTTAAATTGAACCCAGAAGCATTTAAAATAAAATTTAAGAGGCATTGTAAATCGACCGAGTACACTTGGCAAGATTTTGGATTTGAGTTGACGAACTATTTTAATGAGTGGATTTCGGGACTAAATATCTACGATTTTGACAGTCTGAAACAACTTGTCATTGTAGAACAGATGAAGGAACAAATATCCACGGATATACAACAACATTTTATTGATGATTGGGGTAGAATTGTTACAGTTGACGATCTTGCTGAGAAGTTAGATGATTATGAAAACGCAAGGCAATATAATCAGGCCACTAAAGCTACTTCTTCTCAACCGTATAGAAATTCCTATCGGGAAAGGCCTGGCACGTTCAATAGAAGATGTCATACATTGAGTGAAGGATATAGACAAGAATATAACAACCGCAGTGGATACGATAAGCGAAATTCTTTCCAAAAACCAGTTACATGTTTCAATTGTGGACGAGTAGGACATTTTGCGAGATTTTGCAGGGATAAGAAAGATGGGAGAGAAAAGACCGAGGGTAAAGTTGCTGAGGTAAAGGTATCTGAAGTGCAAGTGGCAGAAGTCAAAGTAGTTGAGGATGAAAGCAAAGTAGTCACAGCGAGATTCAATGGCGAAGTTTTAATGGAAAATAAGAAATGCAGCGCAGTTCATTTAAAAATGTCTGATCTTAAAATAGTAAAAATTTCTTATGGTGGAGTAGAATATGAAGCTGTAGTAGATTCAGGTGCACAAATTAGCGTGTTTAAAAGCAGTGTAGTAGGGAAGGAAGTCGATTACAAAGGATATATAATGTTGCAACCTGCATTTGGTGATTGTTTAAAGGCTGAACTAAAAGAAGTGGATATTGGTTTGGTAACGAACGGGTATATTACGCCGGTAATTAAAACGGTGGTGGCAACTGTGGACAGACTGAACGCTGATATATTATTAGATACTGAAACTTATGAAGCATTATTAGAACAAGAGAGAATATACAATCCCAGATTTACAGCCGCTGTAAACTTAAGATCAGATTCCCCCCAAAAATTGTTAGATGAAAGTGTAAATACTGAGGTGGAAGAACAGGAGCCAACAATAACAGAATATGATGAGGAGAATGAAAATAACACCGAAAAATTCAAGAAACAGTAAAAGAGTTGCAATACTCTTCAAGAATCATGGAATTTTGCTAAGCGAAAAAAAGGAGGATATGTGATAGAAAACGTTATCCTGTACCATGAAGAGCTGTTGTGCGGAAATAGGATAAAACAGTTAGTGATTCCCGAAATTAGGAAGAGGAAGATACTAGAAATTGCACATGAATCAGTGTTAGGAGCACATCTAGGAGCTCATAAAACAATTCAGAGAATCAAGTTTTCATTTTATTGGCCAGGAATGGTGAAGGAGATTAAAGCATATTGTAGTTCTTGTCATGGTTGTCAGTGCAGAAAAGTAATTCGTTCGGTTGACAAAATTCCAATAACACCTGTGTCTCGTCCTGAATTGCCATTCCAAGTGGTAAACGTTGATCTAATTGGTCCTGTAGATCCAGTATCGTCACAGGGACATAGATATATACTTTGTTTGATGGATCAGCATTCCAGATGGCCGGAAGCAGTCCCGCTCAAGTCACTAACGGCTAAGAGAACATGTGAAGCACTGATCGAAATATTCAGTAGAACAGGCATGCCAGAAGTGATCGTAATGGACAATGCGACAAATTTTACTGCAAGTTTAACGCAAGAGTTTTTGAAGATTTTAGGAGCTTGCCCACGTTTTTCGACACCATACCATCCAGAAGGAAACGGGTTAGTTGAGAGAGGGAACCAGACTCTCAAGAACATGTTGCATCACATTATTAGAGAGGAAGGAAGAAGTTGGCATAGGCATATACCGTTTTTACTATGGGCTTATCGGGAGGTTCCAAATGCAACTACTGGTGTACCACCTTTTCTGCTAATGTATGGAAGGGAGCCGAAAGAGGTCCGTTGTCTATATTGAAGTCAGTTTGGACTGGAAATACGTTATTACCTCTGAATATGAAGGGATCAGTAGAGAGTTATTTGAGAAAATTAAAAGGAAAGTTAGAAGTATCAACCCGCGAGGCAAAGTTAACGAGTGATGTGCAACAAGGTAACTACGCTAAATATTATAATAGGCAAAAGAAACATCGAGAATTTGCACCAGGGGATCAAGTGCTTGTTTTGATACCTGATTCAACGAATAAACTATATTCTAGATGGACAGGTCCAGTTAAAGTTGTTAAAAGAGTAAAAGCAAATTCATATTATTTGCGGATGCTTGAAGGTAACTTAAGATTACTGCATGTTAACAAGATTAGAGAATACAAAGCGAGAGTTCAAACGGTTGGAGTTGTTTATGATATCGATGATGAATTTGGTGAGATATATGAAACGCCAACAGTTCCTGCTGCTGAGAAGAATGATGAACCATTGGACAGAGTGAAGTTAGATTACTTATCTAAGAAGCAACAAAATCAACTAAAAGATCTTTTACATCTACGCAGAAGCTTGTTTTCTGGAAAAATAAAAAGAGCAAAAGTTGGTGAACACGTGATAAAACTGAAGGCTGAGGAGGAGACCATGAAACCCAAAACTTATAAGATACCGGAAAACTTAAAGAGGAAAGTAGACGCACAGATAGACGAATTGTTAGAGTTAGGTCTGATTGAACCTGTTGTAAGTGAAATAGCACACCCAGTAGTATGTGTTCATAAAAAGGATGGAACACTTAGGTTATGCATAGATTTCAGAAGTTTGAATGCTCTTACCGTACCGGACGCATATCCAATGCAGAATATGATGGAGTTGAATTTCTTAGTAGGGAAGAAAAAATTTATTACTGTTCTAGATATGTTGAAAGGATATTGGTCTATACCAATGGAAGACAGCAGCAAACATCTAACAGCGTTCCGTACTCATCGAGGACAGTACTAGTGGAATGTATTACCATTTGGGTTAAGAAACGCTGCTGCAACCTACCAAAGAGCCATGTCTAAAGTGGTCCAAACTATATCTGGCTTTGCATGCGCGTATATCGACGATTTAGCCGTATTCTCTGATACATGGGAAGAACATTTAGATCATCTGGAAGAAGTTTTCAAAAGATTGGAGCATTTTAACTTCTCAGTGAATTTAGGAAAGTGTGAGTTTGCAAGACAACAAGTTAAATACTTAGGACATGTCATTGGTTCAGGTAGACATTCACCGGACAAAGAAAGAATAAAAGCGATTCAGAACTTAGAGGAGGCAAACATAGTATTTAAAAAAATCCCCATCTGGATTTCTCCCCTTTAATTCTTTAATTATTCTACCTCTGTTTTGATAGATTTGATTGATTGTTTATTAATTTCGCATTTTGTAACAACAAGGGCTAATGACGATGGACCTCGTGATTTTGAAACAAAATTAATTGATGGAGACGACATTTGATCTGGCATCTCCCTCTCAAAATTTCTTGTAATTTTATTGCATACTTAGCAATTAAGTAACAAGAAAAAAAAAATGAAAGTGAGTTAGTGGAAATCCGTTGTTTCGTGAAAAACGAAACTAAACGTAAAATGAAAAAATGTTTCATCAATTTCTTCGGTATTAATAATCATTCTTGGCGTAAATATACAAGGAGGCTTCAAAATATTGCTTATTACCCACCATGTACAACTTTTATAGACAAACCTTTGAAACACATAGTTTAATAGTTTTACTTTAGTTTTTTTGTATTCAACCAAACTCTGTCAAAAACCAACAGTATGTTTCATGATAAGAGAATTAAATTAAGAAAAGAAGAAAATACTGTGTATTTATATACATTATAGTGACACATTAATAAATGGAAACTTCCACATGCTCACATAAGCACCCTGAAAAAATATCCAGAAAAGTCTTTTAAGCGTTATTGAAAAGTGAACAGTTTAATGAAACACATTTATTCAAAATTAGGATAATTTCTGTATTTTAGATATTTCGTCAAATATACTGAGAACTATATTTAATGAGATAGTTAGCAACCCCGTGCAGGTAAAGAATGTGTATTTAATTTATTTTACAATTTTCCTGTGAAATTTCTGTGTTTCGAGCATTTTTAGAATACCACTACCAAGTTGAAAAAAGATTTAAAAATTTTTTTGTTACCACATTAATTATAAAACACTCCACATAATTCCTCATTTCACAAAATATTTAATTAGATATTTGTGGTATTTGAATTCATTTTCGTAAGAAAAACCACTTATATTCACAGAATCATAAGCATTTCTTAAAAAAAAAATTATAAATTTCCCCCGTATGTTTTTAAATTATAATATCCATAATTTGCAAGCAACTTTCAAGAAAATTACAGAAATATTGACAATTGACAACCCTGAATAAAAAGATTAATATTGAATATTTAAACAAGATTATTTTTTACTATGCACTGCATTAATATTTTAGTTCCAGAACTTAGTTGCCAATAATATAGAACAATGCAATTTGTTGATAGAGAATGTTCATTGCTGCATTAAAACTCCACAGGATATTTGATTACAGGTCTACAGATAATATTTTTAAAATTTACATATAGAAACTTCAAGGCAGGGAACAAAAATAAGCAGCAAATGTCTGCTTTCTTTTAAAGATCTTCCTTTTTTTGGTGTGGCTTTTCAATAGCAACAAACCAAAAATATAAATCGGATTAGTTCAACCACAACGGACTCCAAACAATGTATTTCTAAAATTAAGTAATCAAGAAATACTTCATAAAATAAATAAGAGATTCGAGAAATACATTTTTCTAACTCAAATTCAAGTAGCAAACTTTCTTCAATGCATCTTAGTAATCTTAGGATAATTAATTTAACTTTACTGTTGGAAAATAAAAGCAATGCTCTCAATATTTTTCGCAGTCTAAATAACAATAAAGATAGAATTGTTTCAACACCAAGAGTAATACACAAGAGCCAAAGATGTTCATTTAAGGCCTATGTAAAGGACTTTAGCTTTCAAGATAAAAATTCAACAGTCCTATGTATATGAAAATTGTGGCAGAAAACTAGTGACCAGCGTTGTTCGAGCACTGGCGTCACTGAAGACCTGCAGAGTAAAGGGACTGATGCATCGAAGCTCAAAGGCCTTCCACTGACTGATGTAGAAATGCGAGGGGCCCTGCTCTGATGTAATCCTCGTCACTTAATCGTGACTCAAAAACAATGTAACCTCATCTGCCTCCTACCCTCAACGACCAGACTCACTACTGCTATCTTCAATACAAGGAATAGCAAACGTGTTTCAATTTTTTTGTTCAGTTTTCTGATGAATATTTAAATAGTTCTTTCATAAAGGTCAAAATATTAATTTTAGGTTAGTTAACCCTAACAGTGTTAGCACACTTTTGGCTTAATGTATTCTTTCGGTATTTAAAGACGTTTTAGTAAGTATACATTAGAAAGTATACATTCTCCAATTAAATTTTGCTTGAGAAATTTTTTTTTTGAAAATCGCAATATTATATTTTTAAAATTATGTTTGGTTTTTTAAATGTAGATATGACAAAAATTTCCCAAAACGATTACAGAAAAATTCATTTTTCATTACTAACAGATTCATTATAACTGGTCAGAACTACTCTTAGAATGTCAACTAAAGAGAATTGGCAAGCAAAAAAAGTTTTCATCGTCTAAATAACGTCTTAAGTGTTATTTTTTATGCATTAGATAATACTTCATTTATTATGAATTTTATTAAAAAAAAGCGCATTTATGTATACGAGAAACAATTGTAGTATCATAACAAATAGTTAAGGTTTACAATTGTGGTTCGAAATAACATGATATAAATATATTTTTCCCCCCAAAATTCTTTGAATGTATTAAATTTTCTTTTTGGATACTTGGATTTGACTTAAAAAATTTTATAAAAAGAAAAAAAAAAAGTGAAATAATTTTTTTAACAGTAGCTAAAAACTTATTTCCTGAGCATAAAACTATTTTTTGAATTTATATTGAAAATAAAATAATTGTTAAGTACCAGATATTTTTTTAATTAAATTTTCTTATGGAATGAAATGAATGGAATGAATTTCTCAATTTAAAAGTGACAATTTTTAGCAGATTAAACCAAAAATTTAAATTGATATACGTGGAAACAAAACATTTGAAATAGATTTATTTCTTACGTTTAAGAGCATTATAGTCACTCATCCGGTATAGGGGTTAGTGACGCTGACAGTTGGGCTGTAGGGCCTGGGTTTGAATCCCGGAGAAGGTATGGATGTTTGTAAATGTATAGTGCCCCTTCGCGGCAAGGAGGTACTCTAAGTAACCACTTAGCCGCAAGTCCTCTGGTGAGGTTGGGGGGGGGAGAGAAGAGAGGTGGGAGGGCACTGAACACCCCCAGGGTGTCCTACCTCAAAATTAGAGTGGAAACGAACTAAATCTTACTGACACCTGTATGGAGCTCAAAGCTACTCAGTCTTTTGCCATGGTGAATTTTGTGTGTCTCGATCCGGCATTTGCCGATCAGGAGGCTTTAGTAACAAGAGCAATATTTGTTACCAATAATTTTATAATTTTCTGACAGAAAAAAATCAGTTTTGTCAAATAAAGAGTTTTTTTAGACTACTGTTTACTAACGTCACGCTTAGAAACAACATGAGGAATATTGACGGTGTACATGGTAAGGAACTACGATCAAATAATGAGGACGGCATTTGTGCTGATATTTTCGTTTTCAAAAGCACAACAGTCCTTTACAGGCCTTGGCTGCTTCAGCCACGCGTCCTTCCATCGTCCTCTATTTTTAGCGACTCCTTTCCAATTTTTAAAGTATTTCTCAATGCCATCCTATCCTCTAGTAGGTGGTCTTCCTTTACTCTCATGTCCATAAATTAAGGATAATGAAGTTCAGGCAAAGACAGAGACAGAAGCAAAACAAATTTGACTTATTTGTAAAGTCTATTTATTAAACAAAAGGTAAAGAGCAAAAAAGATGCTATATGTTTGACATAATTAATAAAAATTGCGATTTTTACTTCCTGGAGCAATTTCAAAAAAGAACCTATTTACGAAAAACAGTATAACATGGTTAGTATGATGGTTAATACGGAGTATGTCTCCCGGACGATGCAATACAGGCCTTACAACGCCTACGCATGCTGAGTATCAAATTATCAATCTGATCTTGGGGAATATTACACCACTCATCAAGCAATGCCCTCCGAAGTTCCGGTAGACAGGTGGGAGGGGGTTGACGGACTGCAATTCGTCGGCCAAGCATATCCCACACATGCTCTATTGGATTCACGTCCGGTGATTATGCTGGCCAATCCATACGGGTGATATCCTCCGATTGAAGGCATTCGTTTACAGTGTTTGCACGGTGAGGACGGGCGTTGTCATCCATAAACAGAAATTCAGCACCCATGGCGCCCCGAAACAAACGTACATGTTGTTCCAGAATGACATCCCGATAGATGTGGCCTGTCATCGTTACACTCTGAACATGCAGGTCAGTTCTGGAACCAAGAATAATTCCTCCCCAAACGAGCCATCCTGCACCACCGTAACGGTGTCGTTTAATGGTGTTCTCTTGGTGGTAACGGGTACCTGGCGCTCTCCATATGAAAGTCCGGCAAGAATCAGACTGCAAACTAAACCTGGACTCGTCGGAAAACATCACACAAGACCACTGTTGTGGTGTCCACAATGTATGATCTCTACTCCAGGTTAATCGCCGGCGACAGTGAGTTGCGGTAAGGGGAACACATCTGACAGGCCTACGAGCATATAGACCAATGTGCCCTAAGCGTCTGTACACGGTCTGCCTTGAAACTGTCGTACCTGTAGCTGAAGAGAGCTGACGAGATAGGTCTGATGCTGTGCTCCGTCTGTTTCTTTTGTCAGTAACTGCCAAATACCGGTCCTCATTCGGCGTTGTAACTCGGGGGGGGGGCGACCTATGCTGTAACATCTGCTCACATTACCATCATCTTGGAATCGTTGCCAAAGCCTGGAGATGACACTCTGGGCAATTCCAAGTTCCTCGGATACTTCCAGATGGTACGTCGACATTCCAGTCGTCCGATAATTCTACCACGTAAAAAATCATCCAAATGCTTTCTTTGTGCCATAACTATGCGGTTATTGCACTGAAAGGCTTTTAAAGCGCTTGCGAACAATTTTACTTCTTTGCCACCATTCCATATATACCCCTCTCTTACACTCTCGTCATTGTGACGTACTATCCGCGCCATCTGGTGGTTTCCTGTAATTTGCATATTCTTCTTCAAGATGTGTGTGATAATTCTACAGGTGAAATTTTTATTTTAGAGTTCAATTTCTGTGTGATTCTGAATTATCCTTAATTGATGGACATGAGTGTAGCTCGAGGGATCCTCAAATTTTTTTAATGTCCAGATCTGAGTGGGATTATCTTCCGAGCATCTCCAAATATGTGGCCAAACCATTTTAATCTATTACTACCGATGCCATGTTGCCTATAAAACTTGTATAGTTCAAAGTTATACCTGTTTCTCCACCGTCCTTCTTCCTGCACTGGGCTATAGATAGCTCTTATAATTTTTCTCTGAAACATGTCCAGTGAGCGTTTTATATCTTTGCTTAAGGTATCCGACTTCCCTAAAATTGTGAATTTTGCCAAAAACTGACATTTTTTTTAAATGATTTTATTTTACAGGACATCTTATTTGCTTTATAAAAATATTGAACTTACTATTTTCCGTTCACTAGAACAAAAACTATACGCGTTTTAATAAGAGCAGATGTCATTACTTTAAGCCAGATGTCATACTTTAAAACGCATTTGACTCGAAATGTGTGTGTTTTTTTTAAATGCTCAAACGGTTCCAGCGATTGCTCAAAAAGATTTGAAAATAATTAACTGAAATTTTTTGTGTATGTCCTGTATACTAGTAGAAGTGTTTTTACCTTCAGTTTTATTAACCATAGTTTTATTACAAAATTTACAGTCCCTTATGTGAATGTAATTTTTTTTAAAGCAATTTCATATAACAACTAAGATAAAGTGCTCTAGTTTTTGTAAAACTTAAAATATTTCTTATCCTGTGGTCATTTCAAAATAGAATAACATAGCAATACATCAGAACTGAAAAATTGAAAATTTGTTTATAAAGTTTTGGTACAGAATGGGCCACATTTATGTTATTTTTTGTCAATTTTTACCCATTTTTCCCCATTTTAGTAATAATAATTCCTTTTTATTTACAATTACTGGACCAAAAGAATTCCCAAGAAGATTAGTGGAAGGACGCGTATAGATCCGTCACAAGTTGAATAATTTAACTTAAGAGAATTTGAAATTTTACACAAAATTACTATAAATAATTTCTTATTTCCAAATTGTTTTTAAATTTGCAAATCATGGATAAATTATTTGTTTGAAAAATATTTTATAACTAAAAGCAAATGATATGTTTTTATATGTTCGTATTAGCAAGCTAGAGCTACTTTTCTACGAATGACAAAATTTCATTTCAAAGACATTTAAACAAAACATTAAACCCATTTTCTCGATACACGAACAATTACCTTTTGTTAATTTCGAATTCTGTCCAAATTTTTGCACAGTTTGGTAACTTCAATTTCCGTTTAATTTTCCTTTTTACAATGAAGTTATTGTCTTGATACAATAAGGGTTTGACTTTTCAAAGAATTTTCTAAAAGTAAATGTACAAATAATTAGCTGCATGTTTCATCGGTACGAACACATATGACTAACTAAGCTTTAACAATGTCTTAGAAAGATTTTCTTTGACGTAAAATGACTTTCAGCACTTTAAAAATATTTATCAAATTTCAAAAGCATGAATCCTTTGATAAAAGTTTTCTCAACTTTTATTAAGTCATCAAACTTATTATTTTATTAAGTCATCAAACCATTTGGTTCATCAAACGGCAATATCATTTTTACAGAGGGAAATCAGATATTGCTAAGATTATAAAATGGAGGTGTATTAATTACAGTATTAATTACAATCTGTTAGTAGAATTTTTCGCCCATTTTAATACGTAATACAATAGATGTGCGTGTGATCCGTAATACAATATATGTGCGTGTGAAAGAGTTTGACTGTGTTGGTTTTTAATAATTCATAAACATTATTTAAATTCGGAATCACTGCAATGAACGGAATAGTCTGAAATCAAAAATTTCTATTTTCAATTGTGGTAGAATTTTCTTGCAGAATATTTTAAGATCCAGTAGTATAAATGTTAATACTTTATTAATATGATTTGCTCAAGGTTAAGAGAAAAGTATTTCCTGAAAGGAATTGTTAAAAGGAATGCACATATATTTTAATTTAGAACAAGGAAATACATAACAATCCTTGAAAAATGTTCTATGAGCTGATTAAAATGAATCCCAAAGTATAGCTCTCTCTCTCTCATTTATTCAAAACTGTAGAATTTTTTATTTCTAAAATAGCTTTAAAATGAGCCCATAACAAATTAAATAGATTTTCTTCATAGGATGCAAACAGTTGATGAGAAAGTTTGCGAAAGCTAATTTATCATTAAATTTTGTAAACTAATGCAAGTATTTTAAATAAATTCAGTTGTTTTTGGAATTTATATGTTTTGGTATTTTTTGTGTGTGTTTGTGTTTGTGCGATAGCTTCAAATCTTTATCCCACATCTTATTATATAGCTGTTCAGAAATATTGTTAGTTTTATTTTCATTTTATACAGTTTGTGTAATAATATATGTTTTTTTAAATTTTTTTAAAGCAGATAGTTTCTATAATTGCCTGGTCTAATAACAAGTTATTTAAAAATTTTAAAATTGTTTAAAAAAGGTTTTTTTCCTCTTTTTTTTATCAAACAGCCTTTTGTAACTGCATTCAACTTGTATTAAACATTTTATTGTATTTTTAGCTCTGATAGTTCATTTTACAATGATCTGGTTGACTTCATAATTAAATCACCCCCCCCCCTCCCCAGAAAAAAAGTCTTTGCTTTATTTCTTTATGTTTTGGAATTATACTGTTAAATTTTTCAATACACTTTAACTGAGTTAATTTAATTTGTAAATGAGAAAGTTGAACTTATCTTTATTCGAAAAATTTACAATTAAATTAGAAATCTTCGAATTAAAAGATTTCAACAGATACTTCGACATTTTCCCCCTCATACTTTTGATTTTGGTAATGCAGTAGGAAATTAAATTGAATTCTTGAGTTGATACTTTTTTATATCTAAAATAATGCAGATTTCTTAAAGATAATTCATTACGAATTCAAATAAAATAAGTTATTTGAGTTTTTTTTTATCACCAATATTTTTTGTGGTTACAGCTATATTTTGAAATGTTGTAGCTATCTCATTAACTTTTTATAATTTTGAATATTTAAAATTTTTTTTAGAATTTAGAACTTTATTAAATAAAGTTATTGGCTTTCAGAAGCAAAAATACTTCTCATTTTGTCAAATATTCTCCAACATTGAGAATTACTTTATAGTATGGGTAAAATTTATATTCGTATATTTTTCAAATTAGTATCATTTACAAAAAACTGGGCCAAAAATGCGATATAAATTATTTCAAGTCAATTTAACGTACAAAAAAGGAATAAAAAGAGAATTACAGTTCTATATGTACTTTTTTCTGCGATGAGTAAAGACTTCTTCCAACTGACTGATTTTCAAGTGCGTCCATTTATAAAACTTTTCTTTCTCTTTAACGTTTTCCCAAAATAGTTCAGACTTTCATACAGACTATAAAATATGGCTTATTTTTCATTCTTATTTAGTTAAAAAAATATAAACAATTTTCTATTTTATTTCGTGTTTTTCTTTTAAATTTAAGAAGAATAAATGAAGTCATTTTTACCAACATTTTTCATTCCAATGTTAAAGGGAAATTTTTTTTTATCCCCCCCCCCTAAATAAATGAAACATAATATCGATTGCAAAAGCTCTGAGCAACGTATATGTATAACATGCAGCTAGTTTTTCAAACAACTGTTTAATAAATGTTTGTTTTATATTTAATTTATTTTTGTTATCTTTTTCGTCTTATAATACTCAATTTCTATTTTTTATGTATGAGAAACTGTAGCTTTTATAACCAAATGACTTTTGAGAATAGATTTCAAATTTTATTATTAAAAATGTGCACACTGGGAAATAATTATGATATATCGATGACATGGAATATATTATTGAACACATTCAATGACGTAACCGCAAAGGTTCACAATAGAGTCACTGCTAGTAACCGATGTTTTTATGGACATGCTGCGGCCGCGGTGGTCGAGGGGTCTAGGCATCAGATCATGGCTAGCATGTCATGGGTTCTATCCTAGTACCACTAAAGATCCGCCGTGTAGGGGAGCGATGCACGCTAAATCTGTCGAGAGCTCAAACGTCCTCCCGTTGGTGTGGTGTGGTAGTTAGGAGAGGGGGTGCCAGCTCAGGTGTCGTCCGCGTCACTTGACCATGGTTCAAAATTACGCGGACCGTCGCCAAAAGCCCTCGTGTTGCTAATCAGTGCGACGTTAATATTCTCTCACTCACTTATGGACATGCTAGAAGCTTATTACATCTGCAGCAGCGCCTCCTTCTACAAGTCACAAAGGACAGGAATTAAAGCTCTTAAAGATTAGCATGAATAGGAATTCCTTTCGTTTCATTCGTCTAAAGCATGCTCGGCTTAGATGCTAACCGGTAGGTTGGTGGTTCAAATAAACACTCCTGACAAGGTCAAAAACTTGTCACCGAACATCAGCACCACGGCGAATTAATGCCATATACAAAGAAAAAGGCAGAAGTATGAAACATTAAATGAGGTGACAAGTCATTTGGCCAGTATGTCTACTTGTTTGCAATTATATAACACAATACTTCTTAATTATTATAGTTAATATTTTTAAAATATCGTTTAATTTTTGTGTTGTTTTCTGCCTTATTGTCGTATACGGAAAAAATTATTTTAAAGTATGGCAACAGCTTTAAAGATATTGACTAATTAGTTTTAAGTATAGAATTGGAGAATGTATTTGTTCAATTCGAATAAGTACTGAGAGTTTATTATTATTATATATAGAGAAAGGATTTTATATAACATGAAAAAGGTATTCCCTTTGTTTTAAAAATTTAAATGAAAGCCTTTTAAGTTAGGGTTTCCTTTAATTATCCAATATAATATCTTTTCCCCATGTTTTAACAGGTCTGTTTGATAACTCTTTAAAGCATAGTAGGGGCTATATCGATGTCCGCTATCTCAGCTACGTAGTTCGAATAATTAGCATAGGTTTGAAGACGAGTAACTTCATCATTAGTTCACACATGTGACATGATATGTGTAGTAATTGAACAGTAAATTCTCACACAGCTATGTTATATGTATATGAGAAGGTCGACGCTTCGTGTATTTTACGTAGTAAGAGAATTTGATGTTAAATAATTATCTAAGGAAACTGTTTGGAATTCCCATTAACTGTTTTGGAGAAATATTATTGTGGAGACTTCGACTTCTCTTTCATATCTAGAATTAATCTTGCTTTGTTTAATACTTTATGTAGTTTTATAAATAATCGGGAACGTGGAAGTGTTTATTAAATATTTTAAAAGGAAAAAACTGTATAAAAACAAGTAATATAAATTTTTTTTAAAGTCAATTGCTACTTTGAATGGATGAATAGAAAGTATTTTATTAACGATTGAAAATTTGAACAAGATATATATCTTTTAAAGTGTGTTTCTTGAAATCTGGTTTAAATCTTCTAGCTTTGTTAGTGATATTATTTTGTATTATCAATTTTATTATGCCATGTATTTCTTTCATTTTATGTTACTATATATATATATATATATATATAAGAAGAAGAGAGTGAACTAATAGGAATTGAAAAAAGAGCATGATTTGTCTGCATTGTTGTAACAATGCACACCTGGTTTGGCTAGTTTGGCTGAAAAACCGGTTTTCGACGCCAATTTTTGTCATTGTATTAAAAACAATGGAGACGAATCTAAGTTGGCGTCGTAAACCGGAAATTGATTTAATTAATTTAATTAATGAATTAATATTTGTAAACTGTATTAACATCAAGTGTCATCCAGTACAAGTTTAAAAAATTTATTTGAACTTGATTGGAAGAATAGAAAGTATTTTATTAATGATTGAAAATTTGAACAAGATAAAAATGTATATATACTCGTATGTATGTATATAGAAGAGTGAGCTAATAGTAGGAATTGAAAAAGGTCAATGGAAGATATTGAACTTTTATTAATTATTTATGTGTTTATTGATCTTAACGCTTCTAAAACAAAGCTTATATATTTAAAAACTTATATTGAGATGTTATGTTGGCTTATTGCAACTATTAAAATGTCTTATAAAAGAAATAATTTTACATCCATTTCAAAATGTGAAAATGTTTAAATTTTATTCCACTAGCTTCTTTGTTATTCTTTTTCTTATACTCCACCTGTTATACCATTGCCAAAGCAACTAACATAAAATCCATCATACATTTTTTGCATTACCATATACTTTTTGTACTTTAGAAATAAATTAATGGCACTCTCCCTTTTTTTCTCTCCATCATTACCTAATAATATTCTTATGTATTTCAGATATATGTTAATGTTTATATTTATTTTACACAATTTGTTTAGATGACTTTTTTTAATAATAAGTAATTTTTAAGGAAATGATTGCTGCAGCAGGGATTAATTCGAAAATGTATTGGAAAAATGCAATGTAAGAATATTTATTGCGAATTCAATGGTTACCTTTTTTTCCCTTTTGGAATATTTTTATTCATTTTTGCTTATAGTTTTTGTAGTAAATTGTAAAATATCTTTGCACTCGATAATTTTGAAGTATTATTATATTTATAATTTTTAAAAATGTCTGATAATAGTTAAATTTCTTTTCAATTTTCAAAGCTTGAATTAAAACGTATAATTCAACATAATGCGTGAAACAGAATAATTATTCCAATTCTATAACTTTTTATTGTTACATAAATCAATTTAGAGCTTTTAAATTATTTTATGTTAAACAATAAAAAATTTCCTTAAGAAATATGGCTATTTTTTAAAAATTTTACTACAAAGATAAATTCAGCTATAAAACTAAGCGCTCATAAAAACATTCATTCAGAAATATCGTTACAATGAAAAACAATGTTTTGTTAAAATATAAACCTACACTCTTTTGGATATTGTTTGACAAAATTATTATAAAAAAAACCCATCATGAAATGCGTAGAAAAAAGAAACCGAAAACAATACCAATTTTATAAAAATGTGCGCTTCTCAGATTTTTGTTCTATTTTTAGATTAAATGTTGATACTACAGTGAATATGTTTTTGCTTGTTACTAATTCTTTGTCTTTTGGACAAAGATATAAAATTATTTTGGATACAGTTTATTTTAATACCTTGTTATCATTTGTTGAAACTACATTTGAACTCTCTGAAAAACTTTGTACATTCTTATTTTCAATACTCAAGATAATATCAAATATACGTAAATGGGTTGAATTCAAGCAATTGCTTAAAATCTTTTATGCCATCTATAGAAGTAAACATTTTAAATTATTCCTGGAAAAAAAATCCCTTCACCAAGAAAAATTATTGTAGAGTAATTAAATTTGGATAATGAAATTGTCTAGTTAACATGTTTAATTGATTAAATTTTCAAGATCACAGGTTAATTTAAGCTCAAGAAAAAGCATTTCAAATGTGAAATGCTTTACATTATATAATAACCGATTTAACCTCCAGAATTTTAAATGAAAGCCTGCAAGCTTCCATGCATTTTGTTATACAGGTGCCGAATGTCACTTTGTGGTATGGAGTTCTATGTTTGTAGAACTTGTTATGTCAATACTGGGACGGTAAGTGCTGGCTGTGGATGATGCTGGAGTTATCGTCTAATGATATTCCACATGTGCTATCTCAGAATTGGAGATAGATCTGGTGATCTCGCCGGCCAATGTAACATGTCAAAACTCTGTAGAGCAGTTGCATTACAACAGTGGTGTGAGGGTAAGCGTTATCCTGCTGGAAAATTCTCCCTTGGATACTGTTCAAGAATAGCAGTACTATAGGTTGAATTACCAAACTGACGCGCATATTTGCAGTTAGAGTGTTTGGGATGATCATGAGAGTGCTCCGGTTGTCACAGGAAATTTCTCAACAGGCCATGACTCCAGGTGCAGGCCTAGTGAGCTTAGACCACTGAAAGTTTGGTTGCAGGCGTTCCCCTGGCCACTTTCTGACCGACACACGGCCATTACGGGTACCAGGGTAGAACTTGCTTTCATCAGAAAGCATAACAGATTTCCACTCCATCCTCCAATGAGCTGTGGCTTGACACCACTGGCTTTGTAAACAGCAATGGCTTGGGGTCAGTGGAATGCACGCTACAGGGCGCCTGGCTATGAGTTGTCAGTGGAGTTACCAGTTTTTAACAATTTGCTGTGTTACTGCGGTACCAACTGCAGCTCGAATTTCTACCGCAGACGCAATACGATGAGCCACAGCCGTACTCCGAATACAGCTGTCTTCCCACTCAGTAATGCCTCGTGGCTTCCTGTAACCCGGTCTTCTTGAGGCAGTACCATCCCTTGACCAATGCTCTCAATAATCATACACAGTGGATACATTCCAGCCAAGTCTTTCAACAATATCGTGGAAAGAAAATTAACCTTCTCGTAGCTCTATTACACGACCTCGTTTAAATACAAAAAGAATTCGTTGAAGTAAACTCTTGACATAATCTTAATTGTCTGCCACTTCTTTATTTTCTCTAGCAACAATAAAAGTTGTATTATTTGGCAGAAGATCAACTAGATAAAGCACACAAAACCTTTTGCCATGCTGCTCTTTGAATCTGACGTTCAAACAAGTAAAATGAAGACAAAAACCATAGTTTGAAAAATAAAATTTCTGCATTGAACTTTAAATATCCAATCTAAATTCCCCAGACGTTGTTTTTTCCAGATATTATTAGGGAGCTCATATTTCGCTCATTTTCTGATTTGAACTCCTTGAAATAAAATTCTATTTTATCCTTACGCCATCTTCCCACTGATTTTTTTAGCTTTTCTTTTCCACTAGTTTGCCTTACCATTTCTTTTTCTCTAATTCGTCATGCGTTTCCTTTACGTTTATCTATTACTGTACTTAGTAATTCTTTCAAGAAGTCTTCTTCATAATGAGGATTTTCAGTTATTGATTTTTTTCAGTTCAATAACGTTTAAAGTATCATTCCATTCGATTAGTAACTCAAAGGCCTATATCCGGAGAATTTGGTTTTAACGCTTTTCCGGTATATGCTATTTAGAGATCTTGATAAAATGTTTCTTAATAGTATTTTCAATTTAAAATGTTTTAAAATATCCACTTATAATCTTAATTAATAATATTAGTCATAAACGCAGAAATAAATACTACACAATATATTTCAAAATTGTATTTAAATAAAAATAGTTGTTAACCTGCTATATTTTCCATTATTGAATGCTACTAGGCGACATATTGCCATTTAAACCAAATGTCATTAATGTCAATTAAATTACTATTTTGGGGCAAATAGAATCAAATTATTATTTTGGTTATAAAATCTATTAAAATATTATTTTGGCTATTAAATTTGGTCTTTAAAATTCCTTTAATGAAACTTTAATTTAAGCAAAATGTTCGCCAAGATGCATAAGTTGAATTTAACTCTAGTTGTA
>BMAO01012564.1:0-32608 GCA_019973975.1 Trichonephila clavata | reverse complement strand
ATTACAAGAAAAACCAATAATCGAAGCCAGAAATGTCACTGAATGTATTCTTTAGAATGAAGAATACTTGTAATTTTTTATAAAATTTTGAAATAAGGTAAACGAAATAAAATATATTACTATTTTTCTAACGACAGGAAACAAATGAGGAAACATGACAAAGTAAGAATACTATTGTGTTAAAAACAAGGTACAATTTCTTTTCATTTTTGTCATTCTTTTTAAATTCTAAAAGCACTCTTCGACTTTCGTATAATTTTTACTTTGGATAAATTTCACTCTATGTATATTTAAGTTACATTTTTATTAATATACACAGTACGCGTCAAATAAGTTTTAAGACTGGGTCTGTAAAAAGAAATGGAAACAAGAAATTAATTCTAGTTTTGATTTTTTTATTTTAAATAGGACTCTCCTGTTTTATCGCACTTGTTACAGCGATTTATTAATGAATCAAACGCCTGTTGTAAATCACTTCGTGGAATGACCTGAAAAGCATCCGTCGAAGTTACTTTTATGATCGAAATATCCTCAAAATAACACCTTTTAACTTTATTTTGGGTATAAGGAGTAGTCACAGGGTGATAAATCAGGTTAATACAGTTAATGGTTCAACATACAGACATGTTTTGTCAAAATTCGATGAACTATAAGGGAGATGTGACTGGGTGCATTATCGTGCAACAAACACCAACTGCTTTCAATCCAATATTCTGGACGAATGCGACGAGTTTTGACCATTAAACGTTTTAAAACAGCTAAGTAGTACTGATCTGTAACTGTTTTTAAAGTTGGGACAAATTTTTCGTGGATACCCTTACTATCGAAGAATGTAATGAGCATTGTTTTGATTCTGGATGGAACTTTTCTTGATTTTTTGGCTTGCGTTGAATATTGTGACTCCCATTCTGCACTTTGTCGCTTTGTTTCAGAATGATATTGGAAGCACCAGGATTCATCACCTGTTACAATGAACTTCAAGAAGTTTGGATCGTTTTCAGCGGCTTAAATAATATCTCTGCAATGTGCACTTCTCATTGTTTTTTGTTTAGTGGTTAAAGTGTGTGAGAAAAATTAAGCAACATACTTTTGCGTTTTGCCCAAATCATCATGCAAGATGCTTCGAATCGTTTCTTTGTTTTTGTTTAAAGAGTCTTCCATCAATTTCAGGACGCACAGCGATCGTTTGCCACGGAATTTCTTACTTTCTCAATTATTTCAGGTGTCTTAGAAAGAAATTGATTTTCCACTACATTAATCATATTCTGCCGTATCTCTTCCCTCCGAAAACATTTAATCTACTTACATTTGCCACCGTAAACTTGTTTCAAGAATTGGTATGTTTCCGAAGCACCTTTACCAAGTTTTGCATTAAATTTAATCACAGATCTTTTGTCCATCTTAAAAAAATCAACATGAAAAAAAATTCATTTCTGTAATGAACGCTCGTCTTTTCTCAATTACTGAACTAAATGCCCTAAACTTGTTAGCAGTGTGTCAGCAGACCATGGACGTTATGACACATCAGCATTTACACTCATGGGGCCATTAGAACCTGGGCTCTGGGACGAGTCTTAAAACTTATTTGACGCACTGTGTATATCGAAAAAATGGTACAGATCATTTTGAAGTCTTTGAAAAGCGTAAATATAAATGAAGAATTCGTGCATCATAATAAATATTTAATTATGATGGAATTATGTAATCATAATAAATAGAGAATATAGCAGATAAAAGAGTTATAAAAAGACAAGTTAAAAAAAACCTTAATTATAAAAGTAAGATTATAAGTCAATAAAATCGTGGTTATTTTGTTATAAAAATGTGCTAAATACTAATCAGTAAAGCGTTATTTATTTATATTCGTTTCCCATACGTTTCATTAAAAACAACGTTTCAAAAAACATCTTTTGTTGTTTTTACTACATTAATTTACTTTCGTACACATTTCAGAACCCCTTATAAACTGAAAAAAGTTAAGAATATTTTAGTAGGTAAGCTTTTTTTTGTAGCAAAATCTTGATTGACAGCAATTGCTTTAAAGGATAATTACATACAGTGGCGCACACAAGGGGGTGTCCTGGAGGTCCGGACAACCCCCAAGGCCCTTGAATTTTTTCTATTGATGATAATTTTATCTATATATATAACAAAATTTAATTAAGTACTTGTAATTAACAATTTATTTTACTAATTAATGCTAATTATTAATTCAATAATTTATTTTTTACTGTTTCTTGTTACCAAAATCGACAAAATCAGAAGAATCAATTGGTGTTTTCTTGAGGTATGATACGAGTTGTTGGACTTTCAACCACGGATCCCCACCCCTTCAAAAATTTTTTATGCTCTACTCTTTTCTTACATATTATATCGTCGGCCAATGCCGCCAATTCAAAAGACGTTCCCAAATGCTGTCATCTTGATAATTATTATATTTGAACAAACACGAAATATTGGCAACATATTGTGGCCTTTGGTGGCGTCTTCTGATTCGACGACATTGGTCGACGGTACAATACGTAAGTACCCCTTTTAGTTGTTTTAAAAATAGTAATGAAAAATTTTGCATGGAAACCAATTACCTTTGCACATGTCTTTAAAAGAACAATTTCAAATTGATATGTATTTCGTTAAAATCTGATTGGACTTGGTGCATTCTTGAATCTTGTGAGATCAAAGAATAATGCATAAAATAATTCATGAGTTTAAAGTGTGAGTTCCATGGTTATTTATTGAATGCCCAGTTTTCTCCCTTACAATTTCATAAGCATTTCACTAAAATAAATCATTAACACCTTCAAAGTATTTAAATGGCTTATCTACTCAACATATTGAAATTCTTTCACCATGCTTAAAACTATTTCTCTTGACGTAAGTACAATTATTTAACATTATTAAACTAATACTCAATATAATGACACTGCAACGAGGCTCCGAAGAAATTCTTCTTCCTCCATGATGAAATACTTCGAGAATATTAATTTTCGCCTGCCTGGCAATTTGAAAATGTGCGTTGTCATGGGAAGGGGAGACAGAAGCTGATCTAGTTGAGACGATAATGTATAAATGAGAATCATGAACATTCCTGCATTCCATTTCATAATGATTAATAACTAAACAAGACATATACCGCGGTGCGGAATATCGCCAATTTCGCGATTAAAATTTTTGTTGCTATATTATATAGAACAGGATAGAAACTTATAAATTTCTTTATAAAATTAGAAAAATTTCAGATTAGAAAAACTTGCACAAGATATAAATGTTTTGAATTGAAAAGTAGAATGTTTTATGTGCATGCATTTGCTAGCGTTCTTAGCGCATGTCGTAATACTTTCAAGAATTTGTAACTATTTTTGCCCAACACGCTCGTAAAAAATCCTGAAAATATTACATATAAAGCCTAATAATGCAAAAAAGCGCATGCACGTAAGAAATTTTATTTTCATCTGAAAACGTTTATGTTTTGATGAATGATAAGTTGCATGTTTTTAACTGGTTCATGTGTGTATAAATATATACTCCCGGTCATTAAAATTGTAATACAATGATGGAGGGATGGTACAAACGTCAAACTTGCATGAAAAAAAGATGCTGTTATACGCCAATGATTAGCGTTTAAGCTTAATAGAACGTCGCTGAAGTTGCATGTTTTTAACTGGTTCATGTGTGTATAAATATATACTCCCGGTCATTAAAATTGTAATACAATGATGGAGGGATGGTACAAACGTCAAACTTGCATGAAAAAAAGATGCTGTTATACGCCAATGATTAGCGTTTAAGCTTAATAGAACGTCGCTGAAGGAGGGCAAACAACTGAAACTCTATATGAAAGGAAAGTTACGCAGAGGTTTCTCATTCGGAAATTGCATCTGAATTCTCGTTGGTTGTAAGAAGATTGTGTCATGCCTCTTTTAAGAATTCGATTATGTCAGGATCGTGGCCTATCGAGAGGAGGATTTATATCGTTCAGCGATTTTACTACTCTCTCAGTGGTCGGATCTAACGATTGTCATGCGAATATGGAAGCGATGGGTTCTGGAGGAAAATACTAACTCCCTTCCGGATCTGAACGGCCTCCCACACTAATGGCCGAGAGGATAGTGAGAATAGGTCCAACTTTCAGGATCGTATAGCTTCAACACGGACTTTGAGTCAGGATATGAGCTTGTTTCCAAAATGAAAAGTATCCCCACGGATAGTATGACAACGTCTGGGGCAGCACGTACAGTATGCACGGTGACTTTATTGAAGCTTCTCTTGACACAGCAGCATAGAGACAACGTGGGACCAACGACAAAATTGCACTCAGGAGTGTCCACACGGCGTCTTTTTAGACGAATCCATGCCTGGAGGTACTGAGGAAAACACAATTCACTGGCTTACAATTGATATTTTCATACCGGCCCTGCACCCGGTATGAATGTATGAACAACCATTTGGCACATGATACTCACAGCTCGTGTCTTTGGTAATCTGAAAGATTAGAGTTACATTTTTAGATCTTAAGGTTTAGACTGTGCACTATCTGAAAGGTTTCACCATCTAACGCAAGACCGCATGTTTGTCGTTGAGTACTAGACTACCTCGATGCAGGGGGTGTTTGATTGTTGCCACCAACACTTTTTCCAATCTCTCCCCTATTGAAAACACCTGACCATGGTTTGCTAACAAATTGGGTCGTCGCCGTTCTCCAACCATCACTGGCGTAGCTAGTCCTGAGAGGCCCTATATCAAAATTTCTTGCACACCCATTTTTGGGGTCCCTTAATATGCTAACAGTTATTTTCCTCACGTATGTTGAGGCCCCTGTGGCTTTGGTACCCCGTATCATTAATATGGCTGATACGGTGGTAGCCACGTCCCTGCCAACTACTAAGATTGATGAAGTGTGACACATATACTTGAAGCAACAGGAAATGACTTGCTTCATGAAATCTTGTTCGACTCGATGTCAGGGGCGTCTTAAGAGTTCTTGAGGCTCTGGGCCACTAGTGTAGGTAGTTATAAGTGGGCCTGTATCAAAATTGCTTGGGGCTCTTGTTAGCCCCCCCCCCCCTGTAATATCTTACGATTTCTTGCTTACACATGTCAGAGCAGCGTGTTATTGATATGGTGGTTGATACACCCCTACCTGGACCCCCTGTGCAAATGTGAGCCTCCCATATGACGCTTAAATTACAGTACATAGCATATTATCAAATACTCGTACAAACAATAACCCGAAACAAATAAATGTACATAACTTACAATCGAACAAACCGAATCGACCAACAGCCACCTTTTGACTGAAGAAGTAATGATGGTGTATGGTGGTAGACCCAGGTCACTACAAATAGCCAGTTGACATATCGTCCGAAACTCCCAGTTTTTTTGGAAAATACAACCGGAAAAAACATTTGACCTTTGAAATTATTTGAATCATGATCTTATTAAAATGAGTCGAGAACGATACGAGGCCCCCATTGTGGACGAGGCCTGGGCCCGGGCCCAGTTGGCCCATGCCTTAAGACGTCCCTGCTCGATGTCTAACCGGGATAGAGCTGTTTTAGCTGGCAGTCGTTGCAGTTAAATGTACTAATTTGGAGCATTTTGTACCTCCAAATTGTCTGCAATCCTTCTGCTTTCCTTCCTGGTGTTACAATTTTAATTGAAATAAAATTTTACAAAGTAAGAGGAAAAGTTTGTATCAATCTTTAGAACAAGGTATTTATATTTGTTTCAATTTTTACAAATGGCAATAGGGAACTTAATTTTTTCAAACGAAAAGGGCCTCTTACAGAGAGAAAGCAACCTGTTTTAACTGGTTATGCGAAACGAAATCTCCGAAAACAGTTCAAAGAATTTCGACTGATTTAAATAAACCTCCATTATAACGGAACAATTAATCAAAAGGTTTTTAAAACAGTTTTAAGAAAACTAGCAACATCGAATAATTTAAAAGTTTTAATTACTATTAAATATTTTCGCATTCCCAATAAAATTGAACTATTCTGGTTCTAAATCGACACGTTTATTTTTAATTCCTCAATGAAAAAGCAAAGCATTAATATGCAATAATGAAATAACAAGAGTGCACTGGTTAGTAATTTGATTGTTATCTTAAGAGCGTCCTTCACGATTTTAGAAATATTTTTAGAGGCCATCCTCATTTCATTTGCAAGTAAAATACACTTCTATACAACAGCAACTAAAGAAGAAAACACAAATACAAAATCAAAACAAAGACAAATGCTCCACCGTTGTGAATTGCAATGAGGTAACGGAGAGTGCGGTAGCGGTAAACTTTCACTTTCACATATAATTATTGGGCATTAAGCATGCACCATCTGAATTTACAGTTTTTGAATATGAATTAGATTAATTAAGTTATTTCTGCTTAGCGCGCCAAGGTTTCAAGAGCCAGTTCCTTAACATTTGTCCTATGGTTTTGTTTACACAGTCAAATTTGAAGGGTAGGTCAACGGGTCTCGTGATGGATTATCTGCTTCGAAGCGATGGGAAAGTTGTGATTATTGCATTCTACGAGGAAAATTAATTCCCGCCCTTTTGATCTTATCTGTGTGTGGAACAAAAAACTTGCGTTGCCGAGGATTCAGTATCCGTTGATTCTGTTATCTGGAATGGATTATAATTTGAATATTTTTCGGCAAAATAACCCAGAAATAGCTGAATGACCCGTAAATTAAATTGCTTTATATAACACTTATAAATTATTCAACTCAATTAAATTTAGAACTATTTTCTTATCATTGATTTGGAAATAGTAAATATTTCCCTGAAAGAGGAAGACTATATTGCTTTACCTAAAGGAAAAGATTCCGATTTTATTATATAACTAATCTACTTTGTGTTTGAAACTTATGGATAAATTTTGATTCATATCATCAGGAATCGCTCAACAATTACTGAACATTCTTGCCAGTATTATTCCCCGTCTCCTTTTTATAACAAGATAATTTAGACTTAAGAGAAGGTTTGTAATAAAGATTCAAATAGCTTAAGGACAAATATTGTAAAATCTCAAAAAATGCGACAAATCATCTTGCAATTGAAATATTACTCTATTTAGGCCAAATTTGGCTACTAAAAGCTATACAGTTGAACCTATTTTTGTCCGTTAGATAGGGGCCGCATAAAAATAACCCCACAAAAAAATATTCGAAAATTTATTAAATTCGTACATATAACAAAAAAATTCGTCGAGATACTACAGAAAACTTTTTTTATGCGGTGGAGAGGGACCGCGTAAAAAAGTCGCACTTAGAAAATACGCCAATTACACTCACTTCCAAAAGTTAAACACGGAAAGGAAAATGCTAATTTCCGGAAGCCAATCAGAATTGAAGAGGATGCAAATCGCTGTAGAGGTAGATGGAAGTATACAAATATGTTAGGTAACAGCCAATCGTGCTTTTATGTCAAGAAATATGCAAAAAGGGCAGTCTTATAAGAAGCCAGCTTTATGAAGGGTTACAAAAGTCGATTGCAAGTGCTGATAGAAGGTGTTTAAAACTGTCGTACAATTTGTTTTCAAGACATACGTGTTTCTATGACTTCCAGAAAACGAATGGAAGATTCTGAGCGCTGGCGTGCTGTGGGGCCCATTGAAGCAGGACAGTCGATCACAGATGTAGCTCTTTTCTTCGGCATTCATCATTCTGTAATTTCACGTTTATGGAAACAATTCCAAACCACACAGACAGTTGTCCGAAGGCCCGTAGGCGGTCGCTCAAGGGTTACATCCCCCGCGGAAGATCGATATAGTATTGCTATTGTAGCCAAGCGGAATCGCAGAGCGACCTCCACACGTGTGACATCTATGGTTACAGCGTCCATTGGTAAGGCTATATCTTCAGCTACTGTACGCCGAAGATTACATATGAATGGACTGTATGCCCGGGTACCTCGAGTTTGTGTTCCTCTATCCGTCCAATCAAGAGCGGTTCGAATAAAGTGGTGCCGGGGAAAAGGCAATTGGACTGTGTCTGACTGGAGCAATGTCATGTTTACTGATGAGTCAAGATTTTCTCTGGAGCCAGATGACAAGCGTATAAGGATTTGGCGTAAACAAGGAACACCAAAACATCACCGAACATCACGCATTCCGAGGCGGAAGTATTATGGTGTGGGCAGGGATTTCATTAGGATACCGCACCGACCTGCACATCTTTAAACGGGGTTCTGTGACGGCTGTCCGGTATCGAGATGAAGTCCTAGAACCCATTGTGAGATTGTACACTGCAGCAGTTAGCCCTACTTTTGTTTTAATGGACGATAACGCACGTCCCCATAGAGCTGACATCGTCGATGACTACCTGGAGAGTGAAGGGATTGCGCGTATGGCGTGGCCAGCCTATTCGCCCGACCTTAATCCCATTGAAAATCTTTGGGAGGCTCTCGGCCGTGCTGTATCTTCACGTTTCCCACCTTCAGCCGCTTTTATTGAGCTGGAAACTGCTCTACAAGAAGAATGGCGATTGCTTAATTCTGCGGTGGCTGACCACCTAATTGAAAGCATGGTCAGAAGGTGTAAACTTTGCATACAGATGAGGGGATCATTTTATGCTGTTTATTTTCACTTTATACATAATTCTGTTTAAGTCTCCAGTATGACATTATCTGATAACTTACAAAAATTTAATATTGTTTTCATTTCTGTATATAATATTGATTTTGTTTTATGTATAAATATATATGCTACTTTACTGCCAAATTTTGTGTCAATCACAGCAGTATTTGTTGATTTTTTTGCATTTTACATCTTCGAGCTTAACTTTTGGAAGTGAGTGTATTTACGAAATTTATAAGAAAGTACTTTCATGACAAAATAAATTTTTAATTACACATGGAAAAACATGTTAGAAACATTTAGTTTCGTATTGTACACACGGAGAAGTTTTCAGAATGCACATACATAATTCACTGCTACTCATCGTAATCCAAAGCACTCATCTTTCTGTGATGAATAAGCTCAAAATCGCTTTCGTCACTTGAAGATACAATTTCAATTGCTTTATTTTTTGGCACCATGAAGTAAGAGATTTGCGACAAAGGTCGGTTGGTCAGTTGCTTGTAAATGTCACGATAACCAGATATGCATGATTGAAGCTCTTTTTTGGAATTTCATATTCCTCGGTATCTATTTTATGAAAATGCTTTTCCAATTTGTTGGAAAGCTATATCCCTGCATATATTTTATCCACTCTCAAAGAATCCGGTTCTTCTTGTCCGTCTTCCTAATCTATCCAATTATTGATAATGTCACTGTCATTGAAAGTTTCGTCTTCATTCAAGCGCGGGCTGCTGGCGCGTTGAGAGAAAGCAACTGAATATGCATTGTCGGGAGACTGTTTATAACGAATGAAGAGAGCGTCTTGAAGTGCATATATGTCCATTGAAGTGGCGTAAAGTACATCCCCGCAACCCCCACCTCACGGGGGAGGTAGATAGGGACGCTAGGAGACCCAAGGCCTGACTACGCCAAGTACGCCTTTACCTAATTTATAAATATTATAGGCCAAACCTTACTTTGCAGCAATGCAGTGGCGCCAAAGCCGTTGCAATTCATATGCCGCATAAAAAATATCGCGCAAAAATAAAATCGCATAAAAAAGGACCGTACAAAAACAGGTTCTACTGTATTTGTGCCATACCACTTAAAAATTCGAGAAAAAGTGTATTTTCGGGCAAATGAAAGGGAAGTTCAAATTAAAGTCAAAATAGAAGTGTCTGATCATAAGAGGAGAATGTACCTATAAATGTAAATACAGGTTTTTATTCTTAATTTTTTTTAAAAAGACAATGAACATAACGATTGAAATAAGTCGAATGAATCGTTAGATGGTATTAACATTGAAAAAAAAATTTTTTTAAACTTTCCATAAGATTATTTAATATAATTTTAAAAACAACTCTTAATATAAAAAGATATATTTTTACGAAATAACTTTAAAAATGCACCTTGTGTAATACACTGAAAATGAAGTAAATTTTGCGAAAAGCTCGGGAGAGAAATAAAAATTCTTCTTTGGATAAATATTGTGTAGGTTACAATTGTCTTAAAAACGCGGAAAAGGAAGCAAAGAATCAATAAAAAAAAAAGATTTTTCTTAGAAATGAAACAGCGTAATCTATACAGGTGTCGCAAAAGAATATTTGTGAACAATATACCTGAAATATGTGACTTGAAGTATGTCACTGATCAGAGAATGAAGCGTCATTTTACATTTTTTCTCCATTACACACAAATGCATTTCAGAATTACGTAATATGCTTCCAATAGTGGATAAAAGGCCTTTTATTCAACGTTTATTGAACCGAGTCAATGTCAAATAAAATCAGCTAAAAGAAAGAATTTCTGATGTTGCAGCCAAATATTCTTATTGTAAATGTAAAGACACAGCTGTTGGTTAAATATTTTGGAAAGTAACAATATGAAATATTTTAAATACTGTCCGTAGTTTTACTATATTGATTCTTTTTTAGTTACACATGATTAAGAAGACAAAAATTGATTAAATTCATGACGGTCACATGATAAATGCAATCACGTGTCCTCCATTGAATTCAAAACTGACAACAGAATTGTACTTGTTGTAAAACTTAGATGTTTTCAAATCAGATAACTGGGTAAGTATGTTCAGGCATTAAAAATCTTCAAAAACTTTATTGGAATATAAAAAAACTGTTACACTTTTAAAAATCAAATGAATTTTATTTATACCTATATTATTGTTGATAAATATGCACTTTTCAAAAGAAAGTTTCTGTAAAAAGCAAAAGTTTGCAACAGTGAAGCGCATGAATTGATTGGCTGGAAACATGTTACTGCATTTATTATGTGAGATCTAATTCATGACGTTATCTTATTACATATGCCGCAAGCATACTGCACGAAACGCATGTAAGTTTTTGTTGATAGGCAGATAGTAATGAACACTAAACAATGCAATGCATTTACATTAATGAACAAGTACAAAGAGAAGTCTTATTTTTCAATTACTACTCTATTAGCACACTCTCTCTATCTATATTTATATATTAATCTTGTTCAAATTTTCAATCGTTAGTAAAATGTACTTTAAAGCACTCAACTGAGCTGAAATTTATATACACGATTATTTTGGATGTCAATACAGTAATTTAATTATAATTAATAAAAATTAATTGATTAAAAGTAATTATTCAAAGAATTACAAATACAGCCACGTTGGCATCAATTTTGGCAACTTAGCGACCCTTTTGGCGACTTGTGTCAAAACTTGAAAAGGTTTTTTTCCTCATATTTTAAAGCATTCATTTGAGCTGAAATTTTCTATGCACTATTGTTTTGGGTAACAATACGATAATTTAATTATAATAAATTATAAAATTGACTGAAATTAATTATTTAAAGAATTACAGATACAGCTACGTTGGATTTATTTTTAGCGACTTGGGTCAAAGCTTTAAAAGATTTTTTTTTCTCACGTTTCAAAGCATTCATTTGAACTGAAATTTTATATACACGATTGCTTTAGATGGCAATGCGATACTTTAATGATAATGAATAAAAATTAATTGCCACTTAATGTTGTGATTCTGTCATATGTATGTACATTTTTATATTGTATAAATGTAACTTTTTTAAAAAAAATAACTAAAAAAATTTTTTTGTTGTTGTTGATCTAAGTAGGAATTGACTTAAATTTTTTTTATATTTCTCGTTCAATGATATGCGTGAGAATTTATATATTATATTTTTAAACTAGAAGATATTCTGGTTTATGCACAAATAATGTTTTATTCCAGTAAAAAATCCATAAACATGATTTGAAAGCTAAAATTTAACGTAAATCTATTTATTCGACTTTGTATTTGCATCAAATTAAAAAAAAATTGTTTTCGAAAAGAAAACAGTTTAACATTATAATTAACAAGGAAATAAAAAAAGATCCCGCCTAAGATATATTTCACCCTCTGCTATAACCACCATGACACTACTATTATACCTGCCTAGTTCTCAGGTTCGAGCGTCGTCTACTTCACCATCTTAGTAAGTGTTTGTTATCGTCGCAATACAAAGCAACACAAGCGCTATTGTCGACGTACCTCGTAATTTTGAACAAAGGTCAAATGACAAGGACGAGACCTAAGCTGGTACCTCCTCTCCAAACTACAACACCACACCAAGACATATTAAACGTGTATCAGCTCCTCTATACGGTGGGTCTTCAGTGGAACTAGGGCTCGAATGCGTAACATGCCAGCCACGTGCTCCTGACCATGATCACTAGGCTCCCATGGCTCCTTCATCTTTTTCTGTCTGTAACTGGTTTCTTTCTGATTGGAACAAAATTCTAAAGAATTTAGAACTGATAAGAATAAATTATTGTTTAAAAAAACTAAAAAAACACCCGTTTATAGTTGATCGAAATAAGTTGTAACTTAATCTTTTGGACACCAAATCTGAAATTAGTCGCCAGATGCGAGATGGGATTTGAAAATGGGAAATCGTTAATCCTGATCAGGACAATAGAGCAAAATTATAAAATTATTGCATTGTCATCGGTCCTGGACTAGTAAGCAAAATTTCGAATTAATCTGACCTTTTAAAATGGATAAAAATTGAGTTCAAAGAATCCATTACATACCAGTGAAACTTATAAAAGGGTGTTAATTAATAATAAAAAATGATTCAATCTGTTTGAAAAATAATGTTTTTAGGATAATAATTCAAACAATGATGGTTTAAAAAGGATGAAAATAACCATTTGAACTTCACACTTGTTGACAATGAATAAATAACAACTCTTGTGTAAAGTGAAATAATCGTATTTCAGTCTTACATTACATTTAAATAATACATGTCACCGCATAGTGCGAGTGAAATTTTTAAATTAAGTCGAGTGAGACTCTTATTGCTATCTTTGTCGCAATAATTTTATTCTTAACATATCATTTCGATAATATAAATACACACAATAGATAATAATTTCTCTAAGATTATTCTTTTTATGGAATGACTAGGTAAATTTCTTACTATCAATTGAATGGTCATTATTTTGCAACATTGTACCTTATTTATGAATGGAACGTTTGACATAGATTAAAGATCTGTGACATTTATGGAATTATACAGGCAAATCTTACCAAAGAGTTGAAAATTTATATACACGTGCGCAGTTTGTAAGACTTAATGCGTACATTTCACGATATGTATAATTTACAATACTTTTAATTTTGTGATATATATATGCAACCCAAACTAGTATATAAATTAATATTTGAATTAAAATTCCACTCTCTCATTGTTTTTAATAGTATTGTGACAAATCTAAACTGAATTCCCGTCTTGAATGGTGGATTCAGTAACGGGATGAAATCGTAGCCGACGTGTTTTCTGTCAATTCATGGATTTGAATCTTCGGGCCTTTAGAGCAGAGGTAAACATTAGGTCGATCGCGGTCGACCGCCAAGACATTTTGGGGTGACCATCTGTAGATTAACAGTTAATAAATATATACCGAAATATACAAGATTAGCGGACAGTATGCAGACTGAAATTTCTACTGATTATAACAATAAGCACTAACTTTAGATAATTTTTTTTTATTTTTGAATGTATTTTAAATGGTTTCGTAACTATAAACCATCATTTGATATTATTATATTTTTCTATTATTATTATGTTTATATCTTGCGTTTTGATTTAAACGCAGTCTTAAAATTGTAAGTTTATTTTATTGTAGTTGTGTCGGAAAATACGCATTTCGTATTTATTATTAAGTTATAATAAATATTATAGGCCTTTTTTTCTTATCTCACCAAACCTACGCCACTGGGTGGATCGCAACATCTTGAAAAATTAGAAGCAGTCCCTGCCCTAGAAAAAGTTGCCCTCTCCTGCTCTAATGTATGCCGTGTAGAGAGATTGAGCCTCGACAGATTTAACATGTATCAATGCCCTCACGTTGGTGAAATAGTTTGTAGAGAGGAAAGTCAGCTCAGATGTCATTGTCGTCACTTGATCTAGGTTCAGAATTATGAAATCCGTCGCTAATAGCCCTGGTGTTGCTTCGAAGTACGGTGTCAATAAACAATCGATCCGTTTTGAATGGAAGATCAAGGAATGGAAGGATGTTGCTTCGAAGTACGGTGTCAATAAACAATCGATCCGTTTTGAATGGAAGATCAAGGAATGGAAAGATGTTGCCAATAGCCCTGGTGTTGCTTCGAAGTACGGTGTTAATAAACAATCAATCAGCTTTGAGAACGGAAGATCAAGGATCAAATAATTGTAAATATTGAGAATTTTCCCAAATATTATTACAAATCCGATTTATCTTACTTTATGTTGTAAGTAAACAACCAATTTAGTGAGAATAAAGCAATTATTAACGCGGAGCACTCTTGTTAGATAATGTTCAGACATTTCTTCTAATATTTTGTTCATTTTCATCCGAAGCGATCCTGTTCGGAGTTATCGATTCTATTCCTTTTTGTAATTCTATGTTCATTTTCCAAATTTGCAAATGCAAAGAGTGTAATTGTGAAGTGTTTCCTTTTCAGTTAAATATATAACGGCATTCATGAATGCAATCGTGAGGAGCGATTGATTTATAAAAATGAACTGTCTGTACGTGTCTGCCTTACGAATGTTTCTTATAGAACTATATTTATAAAATATACTTATTATCAATAAGTAATCGTCGTAGCTTTTCAATCTATATATATAAAGGAGAAAAGCGACTTACTGACTGACTGCCTGACTGACTGACTGACTAATCACGATATCTCCGGAACTATTCAACCTACCGACTTTAAATTTGGTAACATGTTCCTTTCATGGAGAAGAGATCAGCTAAGAACGGATTTTGCGTTACGGGGGTTTAAGGGGTGTTATAAATAATTGTTTCCATTTTTACACTACTCGACGTACAATCTTGAAATTGGGTAAGCAGATTCCTTTCATATAGTAGAAATACGCTACAAAATGAGTTAGGTGAAAATCGACCTCCAAGTGGCGTTGTGAGGGCGTTATAGAATTTCCTTTTTTAAATTAAAAGACGTACAGTCTTCAAAATTTGATAAATAGATTCCTTTCATAGAGTAGAGATCAGCTACAAGATGGGTTTTGAGAAAATAGCCCCCCAAGTGGCGTTACAGGGAATTAAGAAGCGTAAAAGATAAATATTTTCGTTTTTAAACTACTTGACCTACTTGCTTGAAAATTGGTATAGACATAGTTCTTTCATGGAGTTAATATCCTCTACAAAATGGGTTTTGGAAAAATTGACTCCTAAGGTGTGTTGCGGGGGCTTAAAGGGAGATATAAATAATTACTCCGATTTTTAAACTATTAGACGCACAGTCTTGAAATTTGGTAAACAGATTCCTCTCATGGGCAGAGATACGCTACAAAATGGTTTCGTGAAAATTGACCCCAAGTGGCGTTGCGGGGGTTCCATGGGCGTTAGAAATAATTATTCCCATTTTTAAACTACACTATCTGGCCAAAAGTATCCGGACACTCCTTAAAAAAGTGGTTCTGGTGAGTGACGCAATTTGATACGTAATTGAAAGCTATAAAAGTGTTGGTAGTGGTTCGTCAGATTGTATTTATGCGTTTGTGAGGCAATGAGTAAGTCAAAGGAGCTTAGTGAGTTTGATCGTGGCAGTATAGTGGGATGCCACCTTTGTGGGAAATCAGTTCGTAAGATTGCGGACATTCTACAGAAGCCTAAATCCACTGTGAGTGATGTAATTGTGAAGTGGAAACGTCGAGGCAGAGTCAAACGGCAGAACAACAAACCGGTAGGCCGAAAATAATTGGTGAACGCAGCCGCAGAACTCTGAAAAGGGTAGTGAAACAAAATTGCAAATCCTCGTTTGTGGAAATTTCTCAGGAGTTCCAAAGTTCATCAGGAATTAGTGTTAGCAGCAGGACTGTCCGTCGAGAGTTAAAAAAATTGGGATTCCATGGTCGTGCAGCCGCTCACAAGCCAATCATCACTCCACAGAATGCGAAGCATCCTTATATCCTTAGAAATGCGCGTGAATGATGTCTAACAAAATTTCTATTATATGATGTGGCAGTTCATATTTCTTTTCTTATGATTAGTTTAATGCTTCTAGAGTGCTTATCAGATGGGAAAATTAATGCATGTTTCAAGCTGCATTATCTATTGATATATAAAGAGTTATCAAATTATGATTATCTTCCACATGTACGTAGCATCAAAATAAATGCTTCTATTTTACGACTACGTTTTCTCAAAAGCAAGTACAGGATTACATTACTTTTACTCCAAATGACGCATCAAAGATTCTGAATTTTTAAGGATCTGAATCTATCCATTTATTCAAGCTTGAAAATTTACATTCATTCATGTATATTTTTCCCTTTTCCCGCCTATATACCTGACAGTAATTTATTAGCCTTCACATATCCAACTTTTATTTCAAGTACTGATGTCAACCATAACATCATGGAGTCTTTTTGGATAAAATTGAATTACTTTTTTTGAATAACCAATTCATTAAAAAACGCACGAGAAATCAAACTAAGAACTCAATCGTTTTTTAATTCTTCAAAACCTGTTTACAACCGTCATTTGAAAAAGAGGAATATCATGTTAAGTTTCTACCTGAAGGGAAGAGAACATCTTAGTTATACAATAAATAAAGGAGTTGAACTGTAATGTATAACAGCTATTAAAGTCTAATCTATTTTACAGACTCAATTTACGTATGCAAAGATGAATCGGAAAATAAGTTTACCCTGTCGCCTGCAGTCAGAGTTGTGCATGAAAATCAAAACATAGAATGAGACATTAAAGATAAGGCATAACTTTATTTTTCCACATAAGTACCAAGTACATTGAGACATTTGGCATACCGCTTGATAAGCTTCAAAAGGCCCGCCCCCAGGAAAAAAACAGGACTTTGCATACGGAAGAAGCGTTTAACGACTTTTTTGACCTGCGTTTCTTCCAAAGCGCCTTCCAGAGAGATTCTTCTTCAAAGCAGGTAACAGATGAAAATCCCTTGCTGCGAGATCAGGACTGTACGGCGGATGATGTAGGCACTCCCAACCAACATTTGCAATATGGTTTTGCATCACCGTCGTAGAGTATAAGCTCGCATTGTCATCCAACAACACAACGCCAGATTTGAGGAGCCCAGGCCACTTTTTTGGAATTTATCTGCTTGATCGCGGTCGACCTCTACCCAATGGTGTACCGGTGTCTTGCGATTCACCTGCTGTTTCATCGTTCGTCCATGGCCTTTTAATGCTTCTTCTGTAAGCAAAGCCCTGAATTTTTCCTGGAGGGCTTTTGAAGCTTATCAAGAGGTATGGCAAATGTCTCAATGTACTTGATACTTATGGGGAAAAACAAAACGTTATGTCTTATCTTAATTGTCTCATTCTATATGTTGGCTTTCAAACACAACTCTGACCACAGTCGACAGAGGAAACTTATTTTCCGACACACCCTCGTATATATATCAAAGTCAAGAACTAATAAAGAGAATTTTGCAATATATACTGCCGTACGCCCTCAACTCAATCTCATATCTGTTTCTAGATTTTCGTCTCTCCTTACTATTTCTTAGCAATCTTATACCAAAAAAGTAGAAGCTGCAGCTCGCTTTAGTTCATAGCTATTTGCATAAACTTTGAAAAATAAAAATAAGTTCGTTGCAGAAGCAAAATCGGTGGAACAGACAGAACAAAAGTATACAGAATAGAACAAAATTAATAACATTTATTTATACATGATTATACATCAATATTATTATTTAAAAATTCAAATCTTCTGTCTCATATCGCAATGTACATGTTTGATACATCTATTTAATTGATGATATTATATAGGGCTTATGGGAGTTGGAATTATATTATGAGCATTCCAAAATTAATTCTAGGGGCTATTTTCCCAGTTGGAAATTTCAGGGTGATTTCAGACGTTGCTGACCATAAACATGGAATTGTTTATACGAGTCAGATGTAAACAAAAATGCAATTTAAATAAAACAACCTTTTTCAGTGAGTTGCTGTTAATGGTCTAAGAACCACATGTTCCCTATTGAGCCAAGATCTTTTTAAAAATCTGTATTGCGCTCTCAAATTAATTAACTTCAAAAATACTAAAGTTTATTTCGTTTCGAACAAATGTAACAATATATAAGCTGCAAACAGAACAATATTTTGACAACACACCAAAATCTTCTGTCCCGTTAATTTTATTTACCCCCCCCCCCTTTCCGTCTAACCCATGCTTTGAAAACACTCTTAAAAGTGAGGTCATGTGAGGGAATAGCCCTAAAAACACAGGCTTTTAAGTTTTGTTGAAATATTTCTCTAGTGGGTGGTTCCGAACTGCAACTCCAGGTCTCTGACCAAATAACCCGGAATTCAAAACAATGCAATTACTTGTTCTTCCTGTTGCGTGCAATGCGAGGAAACAATGGGAAAAAAATGCTAGCCATTAATTTTGAGCCACTTCCTAGTGAAGTTAATAGCGAAGAAACGTCAAGAAATGGAGCCTTTCGTGGAACTAGTTCTGAATTAATAATTTATTTAACTTCCGAAATGAATAGTTTTACTATCATAATTTATTCATTTCATAATAAGGAATTTAATCGCAACAGTCCATTGCTTCACCGATTACTGAAGAGTTTCGAAGTAAAAATAAATTCAAAGATATTTGGAATAAATTTATGGCTTCTTTTCAGTTGCCACAAGCACTCTAAACATTTGATTAAAATATGCAAAAGAAATTAACAAGAAAAATTATTAAAAATATAATTAAACTAATGAAGAAAGGACTTTAATATTAATTTCCAGATGAATAAACATAACCTAAGATAAAAAGTTTTATCGATTACTGTTTTAAAAAAACTTTATTTTATGTTAATTTTAAGTTCTGAAGGTATAAATAATAAATATCATTAGCCCAAATAATGAACTTTATTATTTTTAGTCTGTTACAGAAAAAATTGTTTTAGATCAACGATTCCCAGTGTGGTCTATATCGACCACCAGGGGGTCTACTTCAGCAGGGGGGAAATGAGGTATGAGTGAGTGAATATTATCGTTGCACTGTTCAGCTACACGAGGGCTTTTGGCGACGGACTGCATAATTTTGAACCATGGTCAAGTGAAGAGGACGACACCTGAGCTGGAACCCCTCTCCTAACTGCCACATCACACCAACGGTAAGACGTTTGAGCTCTCGACAGATTTAACGTGCATCGCTCCCCTACACTGTAGGTCTTCAGTGGTACTGGGCTCGAACTCATGACACGCTCGCTATGATCCGATACCTTGACCACTTGGCTACCGCGGACACTCCATGAGGTGTAAATGAAGGACTACGATTGTAGCTCTCATTTAACCAGTTTGTAACTTTAACTTTCTATGAAAGGAATAAATATTCCACACACACACAGGGGTCATTACTTATTTACTTACATAATATCTCATAATAATATAAACATATCTATCTATGACGAATTATGGAACATCATGAGGAAGTTTTTAATTGCTTTTCCTAGTGGAAAGAAATTTCATCACGGTTGTTAATCTTCTTAACAAAAGGAAACAAAGACTGGACGCTACTAAGTGAGGAGATGTAAAATTAAACCCAACAAAATTGATGTCACATATTGAAAATTTGTTACAAAGCATCTGGTTCATCCCTCCCGTTAAAACCATTTGTTTGTTAATTAGTTATTTTATACAAGTTACTAAATTTTAATTTAATTAATACATGTTTAAAATTAAGATGTGTGTTCGTTTTCTAAAGTTTTTCACTCTACACTTCACTGCACTAAAAAATTTTAATCTTTTAAAGTAAGTAGCTCTATACCAGTCTCAAAACCACATTTAAGTTGATGATTTTGCAAAAATTCAGTATTAAGTAAGCAGAGATCTACCCCAAACTGGAAAACATGGCAAGGGGTTTATGAGACAAAAAAAGTTTGGGGAACTGTTTCATATTAAACTAGCCGTTACCCGCCCGCTTCGCTGGGTATTTTATAATGTTTTATAAATATATACTGTTTATAAATATATATATATATGTATATATAAATTGTTGATATCTAAGTGCTAGAATTAAGAATTCGATTGTATTGAAAAATATACTTATACCTGTAACTGTAGCCTCTTGATAAAAAAAAGGGCAGAACTCATCTAATTTGTATTTTCTAAAAATCTCTAAAATATAAGTATAGAATGATGTTTGCACTTTCGTAACCCTATAACCAAGTGTGGATTCCCGCAAAAACAATTTTCGTGGATCTCTACTTCGTAAAATAAACATGCAAGCCAAATTTCAAGTCTAAATCTAACAGAAAGAAGAAAAAAAATTCCTATCAATACCCCCGTTGAAAGTCGTTTTCCAAAATAACTGTTCTTAGCGAATTTCAATTCAACAAAAGAAAAATGCAAACCAAATTTCATTATTATAGTCCTTGTAGTTCGAAAAAAGGAATTTTTTTGTCAGTACGCCCCAGTAACCCCCTGCTCCCCCAGGAGTTGATTTCCGAAAAATACATTCTTAGTGGATCCCTATTCAACAAAAGAAACATGCTTAACCAATTTCCAGTATGTGGGTCTAACAATTCAAAAACAGGAATTTTTTCTGTAACGCCCCTTGACCCCTCGCAACCCTCCTTAGGGGTTGATTTTCGTTTTACGCTTTGATAGAGGAACTCTATTCAACATACCTACCAAGTTTCAAGCAGGTAGATCTAACAGTTTAAAAACGAAAATATTTATCGATTACGGCCCGTAATCTCCTGACATGAAACTTGGTGGTTGATATTTGCGAAACCCATTTTGTAGCGGTTCTCTACTTTACGAAAGGAATCTGCTTATCAAATTACAAGACTGTACGTCTAATAATTTAAAAATGGAGATAATTATCTATAACGCCACTTGAGCCCCCGCAACGCCACTTGGGGTCTGTTTTCACAAAACCCATTTTGTAGGGAAACTGCACTCTATGAAAGGAATGTGCTTATCAAATTTGAAGACTGTGCATCTCCAATAAATTAAAAATTATCAATAGCGCCCCTTGAGCCTCCGTAACACCACCTAGGGGTTGATTTTCACAAAACACATTATATTGGGGACCTTTAATCCATGAAAGGATTCTGGTTATCATATTTCAAGACTGTACATCCAGTAGTTCAAAAATGGAAATCATTATCAATAACGCCCCTTAAGACCCGCAACACCACTTGGGAGTAGATTTTCACGAAACCCATTTTGTAGTGTAACTCTATTCTATGAGAGGAATCTGCTTACAAAATTTCAAGACTATGCGTCTAATAGTTTAAAAATAGAAATAATTATTTATATCTGCCCTTAACAACACCCTTGGGGGTCAATTTTCCAAAAACCCATTTTGTAGCGGATATTTACTCCATGAAAGAAAAATTCCTAACAATTTTCATGCAGGTAGGTCAAGTAGTTTAAAAACGAAAATATTTATCTATTAAACCCCCTTAATCCCCCGCAACGCCACTTAGAGGTCTGTTTTCACAAAACCCATCTTATAGCTGATCTCTACTCTATGAAAGAAATATATTTATCTAATATAAAGACTGTATGTCTAATAGTTTAAAAATGGAAATAATTATCTATAACGCCCCCTAAGCCACTTTCAACGCCACTTGGGGGTCGATTTTCACCAAACTCATTTTGTAGCGGATCTCTACTCTATGAAAGGAATCTGCTTATCCAATTTCAAGATTGTACATCGAAGAGTTTAAACATGGGAACAATTATTTATAATTAGCATTTCGAATTCCGGAAAGTCCGATCTTAGCGGATGTCTACTCTATGAAAGGAACATGTCTACCAAATTTCAAGTCTGTAGCTTGAATAGTTCCAGAGATATCGTGATCAGTCAGTCAGTGAGTCGCGCGCTTTTCTCCTTTATATATATAGATAAAAAAAATCTCCAAAAGCCATAAAAAGTAAAAAGACAATATCTAAAGCCTAAAATAAAACCCTTTTAAAACGTTTGGCATTCATAACTTAACACACAATGCACACACACACACACACAATAAATTATGCACTACAAATAAATCTTTCTGGGTTTCAAGTAAAAATTGCATCTTAAATATTCGCCTTTTTATAATGATTTTATTAAATAGGTCAAAAAGAAAGTTACTGTACATACTTTCAACACTAATGCAAATGTTAAAAATTCACTTTGAATAAACAGCAATTCAATCAGATACTTACTTGAATTTTAAATGGCATTTTATTTCTGTCTTTAAAAAATTATGAGTGTGGAAATGAAAGAGAGAGACGCCTTTTCAAAACTTACGAAATTAAAAAAACTAAATAATGAAAAACTGACATTAACACAATCTTAATAAAAACTTATTCTTAGCTATTTTTGACAACTTCAGGGACATTACTTTAACACCTTGAGAGCTTTTAAAGTTATTTTTTAAATTGATACAGCATTAAGAAGAGATGAAAGTTTTCAAAGCCAGTTTAAAAGGTAATTGACCGTGCAAGGGGAAGAAAGAAAAAAATTGAATGTGTGGTTTGCAATTGCGATTTTCGGTGGAGAGCTTCCAACCGCGATGTTTTTCACTATTGCAAATTTAAGTATCACAATTTTCCTAGAAAATCAGATTGTTTATTGCAAATATAGACTCTTTCGAGTCTCTTTTCTTTATTCCATGTTTACATTTGATTTCTTGCATAGAAAACTGAGAAAAATACAAAAAACAAAACAAAAAACATCAGTGCATGTTTTCCTTAATTGAATTTAGATGAATTTTCAACAATGAAACGTCGTGGCGGCGACAGCCAAATGATCATGGTTACGAACTCGTAGCTGGAAGTTGTGGAGTCGAAGGTTCAAGCCCTGAAGACCAGCCTTGTAGAAGGGCTAATGCACGTTAAACCATTCAACATGGGTGCCAGCTCAGATGTCGTCCTCGTCACTTGATAGGGGTTCAAAACTTCGAGGTCCATCGCCAATAGCCTTCGTTTTGGCGCAGAGTGGGGCGTTAATCAGCAGCACATCTGAATGTACACTAGAACTATGGGCGCGATGAGCTTCGTAACACCTAGCCACGGGCAACTCATGAGGACGAAACATGCTCTATCACCCAGATCTCCAAACTTTCACATCCACGTGAGGATATTGAACCTCGATAGACTTAACATGCATTAAACCCTATACAGTAGAACGTCGTTTATCCGAACGTTTATTATCCGGAGCGTCAAATATCTGAACCAAAGTCCGGATACGTTTTCGAACAGTGCAATGCTCAACAGTTGTTTCGCGTGAGGCCAAAAGTGACGGGAAAACCAAAGGTGAGGGATATTTGGAGAATTTCAGTTGTGGAATTTGGTAAACATCTGTGCGGAATATTAGGCCAGTTAGTTTCCAAATGAGGGGGTGTATACGTGCTCTTTTGTTGAGTTTTGTTGATATAGAAACCTGGATGCCATGCGATGCAGAAGACTGTGGATATTAAATGCTAAATGGTGATGAGATAGTGACTTTCGTGCAAGCACAATCCGACCCTGTCGACGATGAAACGGATGAAGACGAGGACAACAACAACAACGAAAGTAGAAAATGTACATTAAATTCTGACGCGTTTCTGCGTTAGAGACAGCTATGGAGTGGTACTAACTACAATCCGAGTGCTGTCCTACTCAACTACTGCTGTTCAAGAGCATCAGAGACATTGCAGCGAAAAAACGAAGGTGTAGAATGATACAGTGAAAAGTGATTATTTTCCACAATAAAGGTAAAATTGCGACATTTTGCACCTATTTTGCTTTTTTATCAAGTACGTTTCCCGCATGTGATGATTTTTAATATTCGTATAGTGTTCGGTTTCATATACTGCACGGATCACATTCGGTTTTCGGTTATCCGAACGGTGTCCTGTCCCAATTGATTCGATAAATGACGTTCTACTGTATATGATTGGTCTTCAGTGATACCAGAAATCGAACTCACGATTCGCTAATCACGAGTTCGAGACTCGTGACTAGCGACTCTGGTGCTGACATAGTAGCCAAGTGGTCATCCACTTGGCTACTATGTCCCCACCAGAGTCAGAGAGAGAGTTCTTCAGAGCATAATTTTGTGGTCCCGGTAGCCTAGTGGTTAAGAAAACGGACTCGTGGCTGGCGTCTCATGAGTTTAAGCCCAGTACCACTGAAGACTCACCGTGTAGGAGAACGATGCATGTTAAATCTGTTAGGTGTGGAAGTTAGGAGAGGGGTGCAAGTTCAGGTGTCGTTCTTGTCACTTGACCATGTCTCAAAATTACGAAGTTCGTCTCAAAAGCCTTCGAGTAACTGAACAGTGCGATGTTAATATTCACTCACTGAGAGCATATTTTTTTGAAAAAGTGTATGTAATTTTATCAAACTTGTTTGTAAATTAAGTCACAAATGTTATGAAAATTTAATTTAAAAAACTAAAATAAATTATAAAAGTATCTTATAAAATAAAAATAAAAAATCGTAGAAATTTTAATTACACAAATTTTATAAAATTTAAAAATTAAATTATTTTGATATTAATAAATTTTTTTAAAGTATCTATTCAAAAAATTAAAATAAAAAAGAATAAATAAATTAGAGATGTAATTTAAAATATCAATTCGTAAGAAACAATTTTTAAGTGATTGTACGCACTACACCGCGACTTATCACAAACGTTTATTTGGAAAAATATAACTGAAATCACATTCATTCATATTTATTTATTTAATTTTGATTAAATCTGTAATATCAGAATATAAACAGATCTGACCTCTGTATTGTATTTTCTAAGCAGTTCTTAAAGTTAATTTTTATTTTAAAAAACTTTGCTTACTTAATTCTACTAGTTGCATTTGCAGTACTTGTCAAAGAATAGGTTTTAAAATAATTTTACAATTCTGTAAAAATGATTGATCTACGAAATATTCTAGATAAAGGCAATAAATTATTCCTTTGAGCTTGTGTTCATACTTTTGCTGACTAACCTATATTGGTTATCATGCAAAATATGACTGATATGCATGACATATCGCAAATTAGAGTTCTAACATTTTAGATTCGTATCGTATTCTAATTGCCTAAATATCCTTCATTTATACAGGACAGAGCTTTTGAAATTCTGTTATCTTTAGATGTCCGACTTAGCACGACGGCAATTGTTTACTTCAAGCAAAACCTTTACAAAATTTTTGTAGCTTGGTGGAATTTAGATCAAATTTATTTCTAGGGTGTGTAAGAAGCATATTTAAATCTTTCGTTTTTAGATGGAGAGAACTGATAAAACATGCTTCGAAAAACAGGTAAGAAAAATTATTTAAGGTATTTTTGCATCTGAAAAAACTAACCGAAATGTGGCCGCGGTCGCCGGAGGGGGAATTATGGTCACGAAATAGTGGTCGACGTTGTCGAATCGCGGATTCGAAAACTTGTGCCACTGAAGATCCTCAGTGTAGAGGAGTTGATGCACGTTAAATATGTCAACGCTCGAGGTCCTTCCACTGACGTGGGGTGGGATTTTGAGTATGTGAGTGAATATTAACGTCGCATTGTTCAGCTACACGAGGGCTTTTGGCGAAGGACCTCTTAATTTTGAATTATGGTCAAGTGACGCGGACGACACCTGAGCTGGCACCCCTCTCTTAACTACCACACCACACCAACTGGAAAAGGGTGGAAGTTTGAAGGGGGAAGCTTAGGTGTCTTACATATCACTTGACCAGGGGTTTAAAATTACGATGTCCGCCACCAATATCCCTCATATATTGCTTCACATTGAAACATAAATTAATATCAAATCAATTTGTAGCCAAGCGAATGTGAAATAAATTTCATTGCACTCATAAAATTGCCGATAAGAAATATAACTTTGAATCGACGAGGTAATATGTTCATGCTAGCGACGCTGACTACTGTGCATTAAGGTCTGGGTTCAAATTCCGGAAAAGGCATGGGTGTTGTAAAAGTATAGTGTCTCTTTCGAACACTCTAAATAGCCGTCGAGCCGCAAGTCCTCTCATGAGGTTGGTGGAAAGCGAAAAGAGGTGACAGAACTCTAATCACCCCTAGGGTGATTAGAGTTCCTTCCTCAAAACTGGGGTGCAACTGAGCTACGGCCAACGACAAGCGCACATCTAGTCCTTTGCCGCGATGAATTTCGTGGACTTCGATCTGACATCGTCAGACAAGTGGCAGTAGTAACAACAACATATTTTCCAACAATTTGGCTGTGGCCGCGATAGCCAAGTGGTCTAAGCATCGGATCATGGCTAGCATGTCATGAATTCGGTCCCAGTACCACTAAAAACCCGCCGTATAGGGAAGCGATGCACGTTAAATCTGTCGAGAGTTCAAACGTCCTCCCGTTGGTGTGGTGTGGTAGTTAGGAGAGGGGGTGCCAGCTCAGGTGTCGTCCGCGTCACTTGACCATGGTTCAAAATTACGCGGACCGTCGCCAAAAGCCCTCGTGTTGCTAAACAGTGGGACGTTAATATTCACTCCCTCACCCAACAATTTGGTTACGGTATCTAATTGATCATGGTCGTGAACTGGTGTCTGGAATTATTTCTCTTCAGTCAAGGATTCGAGTCCTGGTTCTGCTAAGGAGCAACGGTGTAAGAGGAGTTAAAGATTCACAATAAATCTGTCGCGCGCGAGGCTCAAATTTCTCACGTCGACGCAAAAGGTTGAAGAGTTGAATTCCAACTTAAGTTTGCATATTCATGCTTGCCAAATTTATGAAGGATTTTCAAGCATTGATATAAGTAATGGACAATATATTATCATTCAATAACTCAATCGAAAATGTTGCTTGGGGCTTTTAAATTTAATGCTATAAGGAATTCCTTCTAATTTAATTCTAAGAAATTACTAGCTTTTTTAATGTATTTAATTGTGATAATTATTATTTCATAACCCTAATTTCATCATAGTTTTAGAAATATTGACACTTGCTGCTCATTCCTTTGAGATTTTTTCTGACTGAGACTTAAGAGCTGAGAAAAGAATTTAAATATTTTATGAACTTGCGAATACTGAATACTTAGTCAAAAAATTTAAACTTAAAAAATTTTATACCTTTGATTTGAATATGCAAAAATTCTTATATTAATATCAAATTCTTTATAAAATTTTACTTTAATTCATTCTATAACTAAATTCATCAAGGTGTATACATTGTTTTGTTTGAATCTATAATCTCTTCAATGAAGTATAAAACTAAATTGTACTGGAGTATCAAATTATTAAAAATTTATTCTTTCTTTTGGAGAAAAAAATGGTACAGTTAAAATTTGCTTATAAAACACACACTCTTTAATAAGTAGAATTTTTTCGTTATTTAAGCATAACAAATGGTATTTGGTACTGTGTATACATTTTAAATACTATAATTGCTGTATCAGAGATTTATGTCAACTTTCTTTATACTTTTTTTATATGTTGGTATACAGTAAGATCTGAATTGGTCCCTCAATGTCATATATGTGTAAGAAATTCAATAAGTCTGTTTTCTAGAATTCTATTCGTTAGGTGCCACATAAGATTAGATTCACCATGGATGCACACCTTGAACCAATTACATTTCGTCGAAACTTCAGAAAACACTTCCATGTATACCGAAACGCATGAATGCAACCCTTGTTTATTTACTTCAAAATAAAAACAAAAAGAAAAACGAATAAATTACTCGCGTTGTTTGAGAAAATATTAATTCATATCATCGCTTCGGTTGAATTCCACAGCAAACGATTTTTTACTCTACAAACGGATTAGTCTGGTCTAGTGTGAAGGTAAAAAAATTCCACTCACAAAAAAACAAAAAAATATAATAATTCGTGAAAGATGAAAACGACGAAAAAGTTGTCATTCGGTCCCGGGAAGTGAAAACCAAAAGAACCGTGAAGAACACAAAATTAGCGTCACCTGGTGGAAGCTTCTGAATACTTCGCGGAGGAAAAAGGTTTCGGAATCAGTCATCACAATGGCGAAGACGGGACCGGATAGCAAGTGGAGTTGGGTGATTGCCGTAGCATGCTGTTGGGTGACTTTTGTCATACAAGGGCTGGTGAGGTCCGGAGGGGTGGTCTATGTGGCCCTCATTGATGCCTATAGGGTCAGTAGGGCCCAGGCGTCATGGCCTTTCACCCTCCGATTGGCTGTTTGGAATCTCAGTGGTAAGTGGCGTTTGTTTACATTTAGATTTTAAAAAATTTAATTTACATAAAAATTAACCGTCATATAAATCATAATTAATATACTATATGCTGATTTAACATGTCAACGCCATTATTTTATACTTCGAATATTTCTTTCAATAAATAATTAAGAGTTTTGAAACAAAGGTCAGATAAGGATGGAAAAATAACAAACATTTCATGTTTTAGAAATTTAAAAAGAGGAGGATGAATTAAAGAAATAATTACTATTTAGTGATGACTCATTTTTTTAAAATTTATTACCGAAGCAAAACTGTCAAAAACTTAAAGCAGAGTTAACTAATAATTAAGACACCTAATTATTTATAGGGTGGTCATAAACAAATTTCTTGTACATTTTTTTAGCTTCCTTTTTTTAAAAAAAAAATACTTATATTTGCTTATGCGTATCGTAAAATATTTTTCTCTCTAAATACGTTAAAAATCCATTGCTTAAAAGGGAAAAAACTCAGCTAAAGTTCAAATCGCAAAGTCATCCCATTTCAGCATAACAATATACGGTTACCTTGGAGATATTCTATTACGGTTGTTAAACAATATATAAATGATAAATTCTCTACATGTGGGCAAATATTTATAACCCATTCTTATATTATTACCGTGCATTAAAATATTATTTAAAACTCAATTATGTATTTAAAAAATATATTTTTTACATGTTAAGGCAAAAACATAATACGCTAGATTAAAACACTTAGTAATATTAGAAAAACTTAGGAAGAAAAAAAAATAGTTTTTTTCGAAAATTCTTAGAAAAAAACATTTTTTCCCTCATCCCTCCCTATTCCTCTTTAAGCTCTATAGAATTTCTTTCATCTTATACTTTCATCATAAATATCTCACAATGCAATCAAATTCTAATTAACGAAATACAACCACTATCGATTATGAGGATTAAAAATACATGCATCTTCTGAGTTTTTAAATAAATAATTAGAAAATCCTTTATTTTTCTTGATGATTGTTGATTAAAAAAAAGAAACAAATTTCTTTTCCAAATGAAAAACTAATTTTTCCTTCAACAAATTAGATCATAAGTCTCTGACAATGATATAACACTTACTGTTTTATGTAATGAAACAGTTGCTTTGAAGAAAGACATGAAAACAATGACACATAAAGAGCATCTGGCTTGAAGGGATTTGATACCAAGCCAGAATCTATTTTAATTCTTGTCTTATTGAAAGAAGTAAAATTATTTCTACTGTAATTTCTTGATTTGTTATTTGCATACAGTTTTACGCTTGGCTATTACAATTATATTGGAGCCATAAGAGAATTATTTCATTGTGTTTTCTCACGCGTTGTGATATTTGTCCTAAACTAGTTTACTTATTTAGAAAAAAAAGAATCAGGAAGTCACACACTTATTTGATTCCGAACGCAACGAGCGTCAACTCCAAATTCTTCGAGACGTTTTAAGGTTAAAATTTTAAACTTTTTTTTGTGTTGTGCAGATTAAATTTTATTTTTTTCTTACTAATTTCAAAAACTGTAATGATACCATTTAATTAAGTTAGTGGAAATTATACAATTATAATTTGCATTACATAATTCTTTAAAGGTTTTGAAACAATTTTAATTTTTTGGTGACTGGAAGACTTTCAATTTCATTTGTGATATTATTTTATCATTCATTTATTAATGATGTGATTTATATCGTTTTGATAGCCGGCTGGGTGGCGTGGTAGGTTTGTCACTGGCCTTTTGCACCCAAGGTTGCGGGTTAGACCCCGGCCCAAGTCAGTGGATTTTCGTGATGCAGAAAATCGACAACGGCCATGTCGTATGATTATACGGCATGTAAAACATCCCTAGAATGTCTGTTTGGCTTATGCGCTTTCGGCAAAATTAAATCCTAGAACAGGTTCGCATCTTCAGAGCTCAGGTGCCTCTCTCTGGGGAGGAAACTGGGCATTCAAAATTACCTGCGGCGATTGGTATCCGCCTATGTGGCGCCACACTCAAGAGTGATACCAGCTCCTGGGGATGTACTAGGTCTGCAATGATAAAAATACCAATCCGCAGCCTCATTGGATAATATATATATATCTATCGTTTTGATGTATTGAATTTATATTTTTTCTAATTATATTCAATAACACGTAGTTTTTAAATAAAGTATTAGGTTTTATATAAATATACTAAATTGATATCATATTATTGGTATTATTTTTTTTAAAAGTTATTATTGAATTTTGTATTATAGAGTACTTTAGTGATTTAATAACAGCTTCCGGACAAGAGGGATCACTTTTGTCTGGTGAGGATGTTACTTGGCTACGAATCCATAGGTCGCGGGTTCTGTCCTCCGGATAAGCGCCACTTCACTTACTTACAAATTTTAACTACTACTCAACTTACCGAATCATTACCGTTTAATACTTGGTTAATATGTTTGACCTTTTTTCCCCTGAGAAATAATTACAATTTGGATTTTGAAAAATATAGTGATCGCGGTAATCTAATGGCCATAGCCATGAACTCGTGGTTGGTGTTGTCGAATTCTAATGACACTGAAGACGCGCTTTGTGTTGTTGTTGCCAATGCCACCTGTCTGACGTAGTCAGATCGAGACCCACGAAATTCATCATGGCAACGGGCTAGATTGTACGTCTGTCGTAGCTTTGAGCACCATGCAGGTGACAGCACGTTTTGGCTCGTTTCCACCCCAATTTTGAGGGAGAACACCCTGGGAGTGGTCAAGGGGCTTCCCACCTCTCTTCCCCTTCCACCAACCACACGAGAGGACTTGCGGCTCGACGGCTATTTAGAGTACCCCATGCCGCGAAGGCACTATACATTTACAGACATCCATGTCTTCTCCGGGATTCGAACCCAGGCCCTACGGCACAGCAGTCAGCGTCGCTAACCACTATACCGGATGAGCGACTAGACGCGCTTTGTAAAAGGGTTGTGTCATGCACTCTAAATCTATCGTGGGGAAGTGGTGTGGAAATTAGGAGAATGGGATGCCAGCTCAGGTGTCGTCTTCGTCGGTTGTCTGTGGTTTAAATTTACGAGGTCCTTTGCTATTAACCCTCGCGTTGCTTTCGAGTTCAAAATTAATAAAAACTTCCTCACCTGAAAAAATACAAATATTTAAGAATTATAATCTAAGAGTTTAAGCTGCGAATATCATCTCAAACACGCATATTTCGAATGAAAGCATAGATTTATAAAATAATTGCGTTGAAAGTCAACAATAAGAAAAAAAGAGTTCTAATTTTTTAGGTACATCGTAAAATCAGAAAGTGGAGCAGCTAATTGGGCTTCTGTTAATAATTAAATGCAAATGTATTCTTTTTTTTATTTTGAATTCATCTTTATTTGTGTGATAGTTCTTATTTCTTCTTTTAAAACTCGTCCGCCGACACTAGGAGGAGCAAGTATGATTATTGTTAAGCCTTCAAAGAAATCACCTAATTTCTTAGCTTTCAATACAAAATTCTTGTCAACAGGCACATTAAAAGAATCTCCAAACTTCAAATACAAACAATTTTTTTTAAATAATTTTTTAAAAACAACAACAGTACTATTGTACTTATTCTTTTTAAATATCATCCGCATCATATACAATTAATTACGCATATGAAAATCATTTTCGACACAAAATATCGCTTATAACATAAAGTACAATATATCTATAAATATCAATCTCTGTTCTCAACAGTTATATGATACTATATCTTATATCTAATGTACTGATGAGCTGAAATTAAATTTATGTAATTAATTGCAATTATAAATCTTGTAACAAGAGAGTTTTTTTTTTGTTAGCAATTAAATGTCGCTATGTTGCAACATTTAAAATCCACATTCCACAAGATATCATTTTCGGTGCTTGCACTGATTTAGAAGTTATTTTTCAAGCACTTAATGCAATCTATTATCTCTATTTTCGATGTTTTATTTTACTTCTTTAATATTATCAATTAACAAAGGGCAAGGAGACATAACGTTACAGTCACTCAAAATCCCAACGATGAGAGGTTAAAGCTCGAAAGAGCTAGGCACCCTGGTCATCCACCCAGCGATATAAATCTTAAAATAAAAAGAAAAATTAGTCATATTTTGCGTAAGTGTGTGTGTGTCAAGATATGATGAATCACACAAGATTAAGGTGGATATTCATGCTAGAAGACAAGCAATCTTCGGAGCTTGCCGTCAAGGGAGCACAACAGGTCTAAAACCTCAGAGATTTTTTACATTTCCATGTACTGACAATCCATGTAAGCGGAAGTATAGAAGTGGAATTCGATACCACCCCCAAACCATCATCAAACCAAATTATCATAATGCAGGGCGGGTATGACAATGCATAAGGCAACAGTTAGCAATCTCCCTCTAGGTG
>BMAO01012563.1:0-22479 GCA_019973975.1 Trichonephila clavata | reverse complement strand
CAGGAATAGCCTACTCATATCGTAAAGCATTTGAAATTTACTTCAGATCACAAAAAAAAAAAGGGGGGGGGGGAGTTGTTTTTTTTTTTTTCATTTTTGAGAATTTTTTATTTTATGTACACGATATTTTATTTTTTCATAGCTGTAGAGTATCATTGGAAAAAAAATCAACTGATATACAACAGTTCTTCGAACATTCTACAATCTTAAATATAAGCCAATATAAAACAAAAAAGAAAAAACTACAAAAAATTGTTAATGAACTTTATGTACGTTATGGAACAGTACGTGATGTACATAAACTTTTATGGAAAAAAAATTCATGTCAAGCATTATATCTGCACAATATTATTTTTTTATAAAAAAAAGAGTTTAAAAAATAACCAGTTCTTAAAAAAAAATGATACTATCTTTTGTAAGGTAAGCATACGATGAAACTTTTCAAACATACAAAGATCAAAAAATATTCTTACATAAGTATTATTGCAAAAATTTTCATTAAATTTGTAAATTTTTTATGCATAAACCTACAAACATTGCAACCAAATGACAAAGAAATTGTAAAATTAAAATTTTAGATATTCCTCTAACAATTAAACTGAAGGGAATTTTAATGAATTGCAATCAAAAAAATTTTTTTAAATATTCACAGTAATCAGGTTGTTTTGTAATTATTAAAAAATTCTATGTAAACATAATTTACAGGCAGAAAATTTGCAAGTTTATAGAAGAGAGTAGCTGAGTACCTGTAACACAATATATATATATTTTGTAGGGTTTAAATAATATTTGTATTGAGTTATGAAATAAAAAACAGTACGCGTCAGCAGCATAGCTTAGAACAGAGGATCTCAAACTTGTCATGTTTTTCGATCTGGGTCCTTGCTTACTTAATATTGAATTTTTGCAAATTCATGAACTTCAAATGTGTTTTGGATAGTTGGTATACTGTGGTAGCTGCTGCTATTTTAAAAACACTCTTACTTTTCTATCTGTAGTGAAGTGTTGTATGAAAAACTAAAAAATACATGTTAATTTTAAACATTAAAAAGATAAAAGTTAAAATTTAGTACCTGTTACACAGAATAAGAGAGTAAAAACAAAGGTTTTTATGACGCTTTAGTTACAAATTTTTAATAACTAGCATAAATTTAGTTAGGTTTTACCTTAAACCTCCTCGGTTAGTAACGTCCAGTCTAACAAATTAAGAAAAACTTTTATCTTTCTTAACAAAATAATTCAAAAAGCACCTTTTTATTTATCTCTATAAATCCCAGATAAATCTTACCCTTAATTGGGCAGAATTTGATTTATCTATTTCTGTTGTACAATTTCAATTTCCAAATAATAAAAAAAATACTAATAATTATAGCTTTTTCATTAAATGTTTATAATTATTATGTACCTGAGATGTGTGTGTGTTTTCAATATTTCAATTGCTTATAACAAATGCCTTTCAGTAATTTGTATTAATATTGGTTTAATTTACTTAAATATTTTGAATCAGCAGAAAGAAGAAAAAATTTCCCACTTAATTCAGAAAAATAATTTTTCTGAAAAAAAATATTGTTTCTAAATTTTCAGTTAAATTAGCTTCTTTACCTGAATTTTTATTTAGTTGCAAATGACATAAATGGGCTTTCAACTTTCAATTAGTATATTGAAAGAAAGTCATACCATGCATTTTGTAAATGAAATGAAAATTAAATTTTTTTTTTTATTTAGTGCAATAAATATTTTTTTAGAAACATGTTCTCAAAAAAATTAACGGATACTAAAAATATTAATGAGAAAGACATTGATGGATTAAATTTTTTCGAAAAAATAAAATCTTTGCGATGTTTTACCAAAGAGGATATGTCACCTATTGATGTTTTGAATTATATTTATGAAAACAATCTTATCCGTATATTTCCAAATATTGCAATAGCTTTACGGATTTCTTTAACCCTGCCAGTTTCGGTGGCTACTGGAGAACGAAGTTTTTCAAAGCTTAAAATTATAAAAAAAAACTACATGCGATCTACTATGGCTCAGGAGAGATTATCGGACATGTCAATTATATCCATAGAGAGCGAAATTTTGGAGGAAATTATGGATTTATAAAGGAATTGATAGGAGCATTTGTAGCTGCTAAAGCTAGGAGAATCAATATTTGAATATATTTTCTAATTTTTATATTTTACTTTAAAAATTTTATATCATTTTTGCTTTGTTTTGTTTTTTAAAATTTATATAATAATAAAAAAAAAATAAGACAAACGTGTTTTAATATTATAATTTTAAAGCTTTTCAGTTCGAAAGTCAAATTTCGAATACTATAAATGAGTATTTCACATTTTATTTGTAGCACTTTATAAGAGCGCAACAGAACCCCATAAAGGGGCGCCGAATTTCAACTTGAACAAGGGCGCTTAATACCCACGCGGCGGCCCTGCCCTTAGAACTTCTGTGGAACTCACAGGCGTGTGATTCAAATGCCCATTCAAAATCAATGCAGTTACTGTTTATTATGTTTTTTATCCTTTTTTACTATGTCAGTCTCCGACCTTTCGGCAGGAAGTCGATAAGCAACCCTATACAATGTAGAACGATAAAAACAGTCGTCAAAGGCACAGTCAACAACATTCAAAGAAATGAAGATTAAAACAGCAAAGTGTATATTGAGGTGATCGCCAGTTTTGGGTACGACATGGTCACCATGTGGGTAAGAATCTGAATCTGCCATTGCTATTCTATACAGGTAATTCTGCAAAAAGTCGTGACTAGTAGTAAGTCTAAGACAATCTACACTGACTGATTGATCCTTATTTCAAAAAAAGAAGGGAAAGGAGTTCAATTTCGATCTATTTGTGATTCTTTTTACAAAAGAAAACATAAATCATTTTTGTCAATATTACTCAAATTAGTTTAACTGTGTAGTTAAATCTAAAATTCTGTTGAGTTTTTTTGGTATTTCCTATACCTTTCAAAATGTTTCTCGTTTTTAAAAAATATATATATAATTTTAGTGACTGTATGAGAAACATGTAAATTTCATGCAAGTCTAAGTGCCGAAAATAATCTCTAAAGATATTCTATGTTTAATGCGAGAGAAAAAAATATGGGAAAAGAGAATGAAAAGTAGAAAATATGTTCGTGTCGTTTCGCATATTTTTTGCATTTATTTCTCAGCTATTCCCTTAATTAAGAAAATACTATAACAGTAACATGTTTCTCCTTAAATTTTTATCAGTTGTACGAAACAAAGTTTTTTTTCCCCTATTCATCAATTCACTATGTTTATAAGTTAAAAGGAATTCAAGAAGTGAAGTTAAAGAATTCTTTTAAGATAATTGAATGAGGCCACCATTTTTCTTTTGGAAGTTTTAAAATATTTTTTCTTAAGTTGGCTTTTTTGACATATTTTGGGGAGAAAGAGAGAAATTATAATCTTATATTTATGGAAAACAAAATCCTTTTTTTAAAAATTATCTCTGCCATTATATATATGGCCCTTTCTTCTAAATCTTTAAAATCATTTCTCTCTCTCTCTCTCTCTCTCTCAATTAAAAAGTTCTTCAAGTTTATTTTTCGTTTTAAATCCACTATTTTATGCCGTTTGCATTTATGAAATTAAATGTTTTTCTTGTGAATCTGTACACTGTCGATATTAATTAGAAAAGCTTTGGATAAACAACGGAATTATTAACAAGAGAATAAGCTGTTTACAAATCTTAGCACAGTTCTCGTAATATATAGGGCGAGTGCAAATGAGGGACCCAATTTAAAAAAATCATATTTTCGAAGTGCTGCATATGTTACAATGGGTGACATATGAATGTAAAGAGAAACATATCAAGTTTTTTCCCCACAAAGGATCAACAGGTGTCAGTACATTTAAGACCTATGTGATTGAAATCCAAATTTAAAGACAATGACAGAGTTTTTGCGTATTAGAAGATGCACAGGTTTGTTTCAGTTATTTTGGTGCAACGAACATTAGATATCACTAAGTAAAAGAAACACTAACCAACGAGAGCATTCTGCGATGCTATCATCCATTTAAGAAAACTGCGTAAAAAGAAAAGAGCAGCGGCCGGTCAAGCGTCTCGGAAGAAGCAGCGTAGAGGGTGAAGCAGAGTTTTGCTTGAAGTCCACGGAAGTCTGCGAGAGTTGCTACCTGGGAACTTGGAAGGCTTAGAAAATAGTATGGAAAGTTTTGTAAAAGAATTAAATTCCAAGGCATATAATTTGCATTTGACACAACAAATAACAAAGTTTTTGTGTAGGATTACGAACCATTGATAGAGGGACAAACGGTAGGGAACGAAATGGATTACAGATTGGATGTAGGCCGTGTTACAAGAGGATCGCCCATCAAACATTTGTAATAGGAAAAAACTTGGTATATTTCTCTTTACATCCACGTATCACTTATTGTAATAAGAGCAGTAGTTTCTCCATAACAAGATTTTTTAAATCGGGTCCATCATTTATACTCTCCCTGAAAATGAGCTGTTTTCTTTGAAAGTGTTATGAGTCCATTTTTGACAAAAACTAAACTAATTATAACATTGAATGCAATCTGCTATGAGCTTTTTATGTGTGAACCATTCCTCAAAAAAATCTTTCGAAATTTCCATCATTTTGTCGATATAAATTTACGTAGTTAATGAAATTACAAATATAATTACTTTGAGAGAGGGAAATATTTCCATATAATATAAAATGGACTTACACCTCTTTCAAAGAAAAGTGGCTCATATGTGTTAAATAACATTTAATTATTAATTTAACTACTAAAATTGTCATCTTGTATTCTAGAAATCTTATTCTACAACTAATATGAACTTTATTCCGTATCGAATAACATATTTTCTTTTATAAAATATATTTGATTTGAAGTTAAAGTACAATTTTAAATTAATTGCCAGTAAGAAGTGTGGAAAATTCAAATTTGATTTTTTCTTTTTTTACTGTAACATATTTTACTATGAATAAATGCTTTGAATTTCACTATGCAGGGTGGTTCAATACAAGACCGACAAGCTTGCAGCGAGTGTAGAGGGTACAGAGACAATTCGGAATTCCATTGTTGTGAGCTATGGTGCAAAGAAGTAGAGGGGGAAAAAAAGAAACAACAACACAAAAAGGGACAGAAAACATTTTATTGAAAGGTTGCACAACAATAGATATTCGAACTTACGAGCAAAAATCGTCTAGAAGGCCTGACAGCGGCGCTGCATGGAATTTCTTACGGAAGGTTTTGTGAAAACAGATACTGCTGGAAGTCGTCATTTAAGATCCGCTTCCCGAGGGAGTGGGACGAATTCAAATTCAAACCAAGAACTAATCGACTTGTTGATAGTGTATAGCAGGGGTGGGCGGACTTCTCCAGGTTACGGGCTACTTCTAATGCTTTTTAAGGAGTTACGGTCCACTATGTCGCGTAGCTGCGGTCCTTCTGTATTAAAATTGTATGTTTTTTAGCACGTGCTTTCTACATCGCACCCTTCTTTTAAAATATGAAAAATACGATTTTTACTACAAAAACTCAAGGAACACAAAATTGTCAAGTTGAATGCATGAAAAACTATGAGGAACTGCTGGACGTATTCAATGCATCGAATGGAGAAGATACGTGAATCGATGAACCGACTGAAGTACTTCATTTGTTCGCTACCCGCGCCATCACGGGGCACAAGAACCAAATCCTATAGAATCGCGGGAAGAGATAATCATCAGCATTTATTCTCCCCTTCAGTCGGCGAGTGGGGAATTCCCCCCCCCCTATAGTGGCAGTGAACATGTTAAAGGTCATCGTTCGCTTCCAATGATGGTACATGTGTCGTCTACACATTTATCGAATCATTTGCTGAGTAAACACAATCGCATCGATTGTGAAAAGACTATTATAAAATCTAGTTGGTATCAGTGTTCCATATAAATAGGTTTCTTTTAGTAAGCGTGTCTTAGTAAAGGCAATCACCCTAAAACGTCTTAGCGGTCCACCAGTCGATCGCGGTCGAATTAATGCCCACCCCGGGTGTATGGGGTAATTGTAATGGGCACGCCACTCGACTGTTGTACCAGCAACAAACTCGAACAGGCGGGTTCCACATCACATGACCTTTGCAAAGATGAGCAGAGGGTTACATGAGTCTGGTTCTGGTCATATGTTGGTGTACGAAATGCCCGTACCTTTAGTTGAAGATCTCGTCGCTCGAATATACTATGTAGCTGCTGGGAGGATAAGTGACATGCCAGGAATATTCGAGAACGTGAGGAATTCCATGCAGCTCTGCTGTCAGGCTTACCAGACGACTCCTGGTCGTAATTTCGAACAGCTGTTGTAGTACAACCTCTCAATAAAATGTTTTCTGTTCCATTAATGTGTTGCTGTTTTTGTTCTTTTTCTTTGCACCATAGCTCGCAACTAGGGCATTTGACACCCTGCGTTCCATGTGATTCCGAATTGTCTCTGTACCCCCTACACACCATCCAAGTGTGTCGGTCTGGCAGTGAATCACCCTGTATATGCGATCAATTCAAAAAAAAATTATATTGTTATCTATGATAAAATATTAGTACCGATGAAAAAATGTAATGTAACGTAAGCGTTACAACTCGTATTTTGTAACGTATAATAAAGGTTGTGACGGTTCCATCCACGACTATACTAATACCTTGGGGACTATTCTGGGGGAAAATAATTAATTCAACCAACCTTCGCCTACCAAGAAGGCGTGATTATGTAAATGAAGTATATTATATAAATTCTGTTTTCGCGAGTTTGTGAGTTGGCAAGTAGGGGTTAACATAGAGTCTGCGAGTTAGTTGTTAGTTTGTGACGGGTCCTTACGCGTTTCACTAACCTTCTCATATATTCTTTAATGTTTCATTTATTTCAACCAATCTCCACTGGGAGCCAAAGCGTGATTTCTGCAAATGAGATATTTTAAATAAGTTCGGGTTTAGCGAGTTACAAAAAGAGAGAATGAAATGAAATGAGAAAGTGTTGTCAAGTATAGACGTAGAGGAAAGTGCACAGAATCGTTGGGAATCCAACGCACCGTCGTGGATAAAATTAGTTCGTAGAAGAACTGCGGGAATAGCTGAAAATATAAGTCGCCTCTTAAAGAAGGAATCTTGACCTTAAGCTGACCCAATCAAGATCCTAAAGAACCAACTAGACGAACCTGCTACAGTATAAGAAATCAGGTTAGTGATATTGAATTTTATTAAGTATACGTGTGTAGCTGTAATTGTACGCGTCGATCTTTCGTGGATTCAGATCGGATTCCGTCGTTCACGATTATTGATCCCTTCTCATTCTCCACTGTGTTTTATTGTTCTTGGAATTGAATAATATTTGTATATTCTTCTCAGTTAAGAAACATAAATAAATTTTAAAAAAAGATTGATTTGTTAAGATGACTACTGAATTCTTTTACCAGTCAACACGTTCGGATTCGGGTAATACCCGAAGGGGAGTTGAGAATCTTAGGGGTAGCGAGAGCTACGACAAGTTGAAGATTGAAAGATGGCGGAATTAGTAAGGGGTCTTGGAGTTGTCCAGAAAAAAAGATTACAGAGCGTAGATCCAACGACGTTGATCAATCCCGATAAAGATCACCTGCAAGTTTCCAGTGTAGGATCCGATGCATAAAAAGTACAGGTATTGTGCGCTTGATTAAGTAGAAGTTAGTTTATTAGTGTGCGACGTAGATATATTTGAGCGCATTTAAGCTGTCTTAGATTCAGTTGAGGGTCTGTAGTAGTATCCCCGTGTTATAGAATCTCACCTCCGTGCTCTACTATTTAATCGCCTACCTTAAATAGATTGTTATTGTGTCTGATTGATATTTTGGTAACAATAAATTAGTTAGGTTGAAATCATGTTTGATGATCATTCAGTTTCTCCCACACACCTAGCCGGGTTTACACGTAGACAAGGGGGTTCAGACGTAAGCAGGAACCGACCGCTATTACAAGGTTATTTATTTTCTGTTTAGGATCAATGGGTAAAATTCTTATAACTTCCTAATTTTAAAGATTTATCAATAAATTAAAGGTTATTGAAGTGACATTCGAATTGCTAACGACGTCGGTTATACCATATAAAAAATAAATAAAGGAAAGAGTATAGTATTAGCATGATCATAACTGTATCAGACTCATTGATTTCATGAACCTTTTGGAGAGCACTGAGAACTTTCGCTTGTGACATCAAAGCGAGGGGAAACATTTTAGCACAGGTACGTTGTTCTTGAGAACTCTCGCTTGTGACATCAAAGCGAGGAAATATTTTAGCACAGGTACGCTGTTCATTGAGAACTCTCGCTTGTGACATCAAAGCGAGGAAACATTCTAGCACAGGTACTCTATTCTTTGAGAACTCTCGCTTTTGACATCAAAGCGAGGGGAAACATTTTAGTACAGGTACGCTGTTCTTTGAGAACTCTCGTTTGTGACATCAAAGCGAGGAAATATTTTAGCACAGGTACGCTGTTCATTGAGAACTCTCGCTTGTGACATCAAAGCGAGGAAACATTCTAGCACAGGTACTCTATTCTTTGAGAACTCTCGCTTTTGACATCAAAGCGAGGGGAAACATTTTAGCACAGGTACTCTATTCTTTGAGAACTTTCGCTTGTGACATCAAAGCGAGGGGAAACATTTTAGCACAGGTGCGTTGTTCTTTGAGAACTCTCGCTTGTGACATCAAAGCGAGGAAATATTTTAGCACAGGTACGCTGTTCATTGAGAACTCTCGCTTGTGACATCAAAGCGAGGAAACATTATTCTTTGAGAATTCTCGCTTTTGACATCAAAACGAGGAAACATTTTAGCACAGGTACTCTATTCTTTGAGAACTCTCGCTTTTGACATCAAAGCGAGGGGAAACATTTTAGCACAGGTACGCTGTTCTTTGAGAACTCTCGCTTTTGACATCAAAGCGAGGATATTTTAGCACAGGTACGTTGTTCATTGAGAACTCTCGCTTGTGACATCAAAGCGAGGAAACATTCTAGCACAGGTACTCTATTCTTTGAGAACTCTCGCTTTTGACATCAAAGCGAGGGGAAACATTTTAGCACAGGTACTCTATTCTTTGAGAACTCTCGCTTTTGACATCAAAGCGAGGGGAAACATTTTAGTACAGGTACGCTGTTCTTTGAGAACTCTCGCTTGTGACATCAAAGCGAGGAAATATTTTAGCACAGGTACGTTGTTCATTGAGAACTCTCGCTTGTGACATCAAAGCGAGGAAATATTTTAGCACAGGTATGCTGTTCATTGAGAACTCTCGCTTGTGACATCAAAGCGAGGAAACATTCTAGCACAGGTACGCTGTTCTTTGAGAACTCTCGCTTGTGACATCAAAGCGAGGAAACAATTTAACACAGCAAGTATATTTTTCTATAGTAATGCGAACATACATTTTCCCTTTCAAAATAAGACTGAGAGAAAATAAGAATTCACGATAAAAAGCTCTTACCAAGTTTTGTGCGGCTATACATATAAAAACAAATCGCAGAGAAGTTTCCATCGTAACTAGGATCTTCGTCTCTCATATCAGCATGCTCAGATGAAGATATCTGTATCAAGTTCTTCATCACTCCGTCAAAAACCTGCAGAAATTTCTTCAGAAAGTTTCTGTTGTATATACGAAACTAACTTTAGAAAATTCTGTAGGCCTAATGGCCCGTGTTATATTGTCCATCACAAGTTACACTGAAATTGAATAGTTTTACTAAGAAATCATTTGCAGACATTAAAATCAATACAGACAAATATTCCATATGTAGCAATAACATATATGAAAAGCAATAACATTCGTAAAACAACATATAAACATATATGATACATATATATATATATATATATATATATATATATATATATTCAACATACAAAAAATTCTTTAGGCATAATGGTCCGTGTTTTATTATCCATCACAAGTTATGCAGAAAGTGAATAATTTTACAGAGAAATCATTTGCAGACATTGAAATCAATACAGGCAATATTCCATATGTAAAAAATAGCATATATTAGAAACAATAACATTCGTAAAACATGTACATACATTATATGTAACAAACAAAAAACCGATATCATATATGAAGAATGAAAATAATTATTCACTTATGCTTTCATTGTTATCTATTAAAAAGTGTCCGTAGGCTAATGAACTTATACCATCGGTTTGGACAAATTTTTTGTCATAATAGGCTGATAATCCAATTTTATTTTGTACAACAGTTTTTAATTCATGTTTTTTTTGAAATTATAGCTGCTTGTTTTTGTCTCAAACAAAGTTTATCGAATAATACATTTCTATATATTTCAAGGTTGAAATGGGATACATTACTTTTTTTAATACCTTTGGCAGTTTTTTTTATGGTGTTACCGTAGTTGAATGCATACATTTTGCATTTTAACCCTATAAATTCTTTAATAGGCTGAATAGTTTCGCTCTGCAAAAGTCCTAACTTTCCTTTATTTGAATCATCAAACATAGGGTTGTTTCTTTCAAAATTGCTTAAATCTAAAATGCTTTTAAAATTCCGCCTCAAATCTTTGTAAACATCTTCGGTTTCAATATTCATGTAAAGAGAATCAATGTCAGTATATAAGAGTTCACATTTTGGACCGTAATAAGATTTTAAATGTGAATAGTACAGCTTGTGCATTTGTAGTTTTGAAAGCTCCAAAACACAAAAACCGATAAAAATAGGCTTATCTATTACCAAGTTTGTTTGTTTTCATTTTAAAAATAGTTAAACTATCATTAATAGGTTCAAAATAATCCAGTAAAGAACTGGAAAGATTTTTTTTACATTCTTCAACTGTTAAGCTTCCCTTTATAGAGATTTTGCGACGAACATTGATCATAGTTCGGCCAAAAAAGGAATTGTTCATTTTTTAAAAAAATGACTTTTGAAACTCGTTATCAGCTTTTATTCTCTTCTGATTGTTGAAATATATATAACTTTGCAGCCAAGGACTTTGTCTGAATGCTAGAATTCTGTGTATAAGTTCAAATAATGAGTTACATAATTGTTTGGGGGGAAAAGTTTTAGAGTTAATTTTTTACTTGGAAGGGTACTTTTTAAACCAAATTCATCACAGAGCTCTTTAGAATAACTATATAACATATCATATGTTATTAGAACATGTTCAGGAGCCAAAGGTAGATCCTTATGCTTGTTATGAAGATGTTTCGGATATAGAAGATCTACTTCTAATATGTAGCCAATATCAGAATCTTTGTCGAGTTCCATAACATTAAATTTGGATAGCTGTTCAGAATCGACCCAGCGGAAGTTTCCAACAGGAAGAAACTGGCTCATTGCAAAGCCATATAAGTTGTTAGCATCGAGTGCAAGAATGTAATTGGATGGTAATTTTTTATTGTAGTTTTCAGCTATGTAAGGATTGTTTGCTATCGCATGTCTTCGTCCTAATAAGCAAACACCTCCTCTCATGCTCTTTTCAAACCACAAATACTCATTTACATCCCCTAGTAACTGTAATTCTACTTTGCTAATTTTTAAACCCGCATTCCATGTTAATTGAGCACTTGTTATAAAATGAACGGGATCTAAATGATAAGATTGCATAGAAGTTCGTCTAAACGATAAGAATATTTCTGCTAACATTATGACATCAACATTTTGATAAATTTCCAAATAATCACTAAATGTCTGACATTCAAATGCTTCAAATACAGTTAAAGCATGGTCATAATCACTATCTGAGATAGAAGAATTTGTTAAAAGGTTATGAAACATTTTTTATTAGGTAGACATTTATCATTCAGCTTTTCTATGTGATCAAAATAAGAGTATGGAAATATGCCTTTTCTCAGTAGTAAATATCGGTTTTTTTATTTTTAAAAAAGCTGTTAAAAATTTTAAAGGGGTGGTTTGATTTTTTTAAAATTTTGAACTAGTTTCAATAGAGGCATCTAAAAATTGATATGAATCTAGGAACTTTAGATAATCCAATGAAAACATAGTAAATTTTTCCATGTTTACTGGAATTATTTCAATACATTTAGCGATATTTGGGGAATGTTCTTTAATATTAAATGATTGTCATAATTTCGGGAGTTGTGGATTATTACGGGAATGAAGTAAGTAGCTCGATAGTTTAGATTACATACCTGATGGGCAAGACCGTTTATACGACCTATACCCCAATGAGCATGATCTCGAACGCGTATTTCTCCAGGTAGAAATTTTTTTTTACAAATATGACAAATCAGAGGATCATAGCAATCATCTGGACGGGGGACGAGAGGCATTATGCGATGCATTTTTTTCATGAGCCTATCAGAAAGATATTTTAATGTTTCAAAAAAGTTTGCGATAGCATTTTCCCCTACATAAAATTCCATGGAATATTAATTTATCTTCTGCATCAGTTGCTATTATGGAATAACTAACGCCCTTGTGTCGTTCAAGGTCCGCAGTAAAACTTATGGTTGCAGACGGCAAAGTGCCACTAACTTTTTCAGTTAAAAATTCAAAATCAGCAAAAATACAAAAAGGGTGATAGAGCATTTTACTTAAATTGGTAAACTTAAGGTTAAGTTTTCGTGGCATTGAAACTTTTTGTGGTTTATTTTGAATACAGAACATTTTGTGCTGTTCTAAAGTATCTAATCGTTGAAAACCACTTAAGCAATGTTTGCAAAAGTGGTGAATAACATTTTTATTATTCATCAAACGATTGAAATTTTTAATTAAAAAAAATGATCATCGTAAAAAAATAAATCGATTTCGGTGCATTTATTTGCTTTAGAACTGATGTATATAGGAAAAATGTCTTCTTCTGCGTATCCAAAAACATTGATTTTTAGCTTATTTAATATTTCAAATTGTTTTATTTTTGAAAATTTAATTGGGAAACTTAAATTGCAAATTTTTAAGTATTTCAGATATTTTTTATATTTTTGAGCTCTGTTTGAATTTATTTTAGTGGGAAACAGTTTTGCCAAAATGCAATACACAAAACACATTCCATCGTTGCATTTAATATTTAATAAAGCCTTTTTGTTCCTAAGTTTTATTGGTAAAGTTGCATGTCTACACCCTCCTCTCATTTCTCTATAGTTACCTATATGCAAGTCTACAAATTCAATTACTTTAATTGACCAGCCGCTGCCGTTTCTTATGAACGAATCAATAGATTTAAAGATTTTTTCAAAAGCTGAATCTATAGCAGAAAATATTTGATATGGGGATGAAATTCGTTCAGGATTGCTACAGAAGTAAAAAGTTTGAATTAATTCTTCTTCTTCATTGCTTATTTTCCAAAATATAATATTTAAACAAATTATGAGTCTAATTCTTAAAACAGGATATGAACTAAAAATATCATTCAATTGTAGCCTTATATCATGAAAAAGAACATGAGGATCTATATAATTTGTACGAGTTTGAAGTGTTCTCGCAAAACCTCTAAAAGAGGACCGATGTTCAAAAAAATGTAGCATTGTAATGAATAAAATGCGTTTGAGCTAAAATAAATACTAATAAATTTCGGATGTGTTTTGTTTTGGATGATATTTCAACCAGATCTAACTCTTAACTAGAAACTTTGTTTGAGACAAATAACAAAGTTATAAACAGTCAAACACATCAATATTAAAAACATAAACAGTTAAGTATGCATCAAGATTTAAATTATGAAAGTTATAGCTTAGTAAACATAATCCATAATATAAGCATTTGATGATGTGTATGCATACATCAAAGTCTCTTAACTTGTGAGCACAAAAATAGCTACAAAAAACACACACACATATATATGTATATATAAATATTATACACGAGAAATATATATATATATATATTTCCACTTTGTGTTTCACGTTGCATCACTTATTTAGTGGGAATCGATGTGAACTTCCATAGCTTCTATGGCTTTTTTAGCACACTCAGTTGGTCTATAGGAATGTTGAAGCGGTTTCGGATCTCTTGTCCATCTCCATATTTCACAAAGCCTATGTAGTGAGCATTACGGAATTCCTTCAATTCCATAATGAGCCCACGGCCTAGGTTAATGCTATAGGTTTGGTATTTTTTATCGATTTCACTTTCCGCCAGATTTAAATTAAATTTTCTTTGTTTTTTACTAGTTCCTTTTGCAGGTGTTTTGTTGTTGCTCATATGAGGAAAGTCATCCTCCTCGAGATCATCTATAAATCGTTTTCTGTCTAACAAAAAAAAACGGATGTTCAGAAATAATGCATAAGATTGCATAAACAATGTTACAATTCAAGAGTATTTTAACCTCCTATGGCGCATAATTAAAACCCATTTGTATAAATTTTTAAAGAAGTAAATAAAACATTCCTTGCCTTGACAAATGTATTGTGAAATTATACCAATACTGATAAAATTTTATTTACATCTTTTGAGGTTTGCTTAAAAAATCCTTTTTTTTAAAAAAAAATAATAATAATACTTTTGAATTATAAGACTAAAATTTCTAAATGCATCGCAAAAATTTAGGGAAATATCCAAATAAAAGAGAAAACTTACTCACCAGAATTCATCTTTTAGCAGATATGTCGTGGAGATGACTTGTATAACAGCGTAAGTGTCGATACTAAGGAGCAAAGGTGTATTGTGCTCTTTTTATATGCATCTTTTCAAATAAAAATATCCAGACTGTACACCTTTTAAGGTCTTCTTTAGGGTGTTCCTAACCGCGAGTAACACCGTTTAGTTTAGATATATTGATGCGCTTATAAGGAATAACAAGTAGGTTTGATGAGTGGGTTGATATGTACGGTGAAAGGATTTTCTCAACTGATAGTATTAGTGAAATTATTTTTAAATTCTCAGGAACGTCTCATCCCACGAAAAAACACCTACGAAATATTTCTGATTAGAGGTATATAACCCTAAGTTATCGACCTCTTCATGACTACCTCCCTTGCAAATAATTTTCGTGTTGGAAAATTAGAATATCATTATGTACTCTTTTAAATTTGTATTCTATAATTTTGAACTGTAAATGATGTGTTAATTAATACATTTCTATACTCGGAGGCATAAGTTAATAACACTAAACAATAATAGACACAAAACCATTTCAGCAAAACAAAAAAATGTTTATTTTTTATCATTAGACTACAAAATAATATTTTACACAGCATAGGAGAAGAAAAAAAACATTCATATTACAATAAATTGTTCTTTACAGAATATGCAAAAGTCTAACAAGCTCTTCATCTGTTAATAATATGAAGTATCCAATTTGTAGTGTAAATCTGGGGAAATCTCCTTCATCGGAATCAATTCTTCTCGCTTCTAGAACACAGTGAAGTAGATTTGTGAATAGATTTTTGTTTGGAGAAAATACTTTAAATTTGTCACTTGGATTAGTTCGATGCAACTGACAAAAACCAAAAATATCTTCACTTGAATTTTTATGAATATATTGAACTACTTCACAGTTGTTCAAAATTTTGAAATAGACTATTCTTTTTGAATCGTCTCGGTTTTGTTGTTGAACAACATTTTGTACACATTCAACAATGTCGTTAAACAAGGAATGATGAATATAAAAATATTCCCCCACTGAACAGTAGTCGCAAATTATATAACCAAATTTCTCCATGGTCGGTCTTCTTCTGAACTTGCATAGGGCAAAGCTCTGCTTTTATACATTTGACTGCAGAGATTGACAGTATTGAATGTATAACGGTCGCGGAACATTAACCAGCTTCAAGTATCGCTGTGCAAAATATTGAACTATTCGTTCATTCTCACATTCATTTGTTGACTGTAATCGTTCGATGGATAACCCTCGGTTAATATGCCATAGAAAGTACAGACAGAAAAGACCACATGTTGTAGTGAGAGAATGCTGTAATGTATGCCTGTTCCATTCAAAATGTATTGAATTTTCATTTATAAATTTTTTAATATCATGCTTAGGTGGTGTTCCATAAGAACAGAAAAAAAAAACAATTTCCATTATCATCAAAATACATAGCCTGCCAATGCTGACCCTTGCACTGAGCAGGATCTGTATTTACAATAAAAGAGCGAGAATGTTTCCTTTGTTGAGGAAGCATATCGCTGGCAAACACACCTCTAAACCTATATTTGATTTTGTGATCGCTGAGAGCTAGTCTAGTCAAAGTGATCGTGTCCATGTTTTGTTTAATAATCTGTGAAAACGTTTCGACTTTTATCAATTTCTACAAGCGATTGCATTTCTATATAAGCAATTAATGTAACTGTTTCGGGAAGATCTACATCAAATTTTAAGTGAATCGAAATATCACCGCTGCGTGTTACATTTGCAAACGGATCACTAGCGGAAAAGTCCTGAGTGAGATCAAACATTTACAAACATGTATTTTCTTTATAATCATCAAATGTTACATTTGTTTTGTGCTGTGCTAAATCAGTAAATAAACTTAAATAATTTCTAGCATATAAATCTTTCACATAGTTTGGTGTATATGCTGGAGTGGGTATCTGTATACCATTTTCACTGAGCGAAATATAATTTAAATTGTAGTTTTTGAAATTGAATGGTTCTTTTTTATATCCCCATTAAAGAGGCAGAATTCGAAACCAATCCCAATATCATGTGAGTAGGCAAAGCCCCATTAACAACATTAGGTATGGTAACACTCTTTAGTCCTGAACTGAGAGTGAATGTTTTTATTTCAACACGTGTAAAAGGCATCTGTATGAGAGACTGCTCAAGCGCCTTTTCGTGCGCAATCAGAATATAACTCAAAATTTCCCACTTTCTGACATATAGACTTATATTTTCAATTTGTAAGTGATAATCTCCTGCAGCGGCTAATATGGCAAATTCATTTTTTGGCCTTTAACAATCTAATTCTGATTGATGTGCCATTTATTAACAATTTAGATTGAGTTCCTATATCAGGATTAAGAGTCCCGCACATATAAAAAATTTAGCCATTTTTTACGCACTCCCATCTTTTTTTTAAACCTTTATTTTGTCCTACATCTGTAAGGTTGACATCATCAAATTTTCCAGCATTGTCTTTAAAAAAATAGTCCGGCACTCAATAAATTTTTTGAGATGATTCCGAATGAAATAATATGCTTTGAATGTATGCTTTGTAAGCATAATTGTTTTCCGATGAAATTCGACGATCGTTGAGCGAAATGTAGCATTCTGAAAACATTGTGTTCAACAGATAATTTATAGGCCCACATTTATCATCAATCTTAAATGCTTCCCCGTTTGCTTTTAAAATTCTTGCTTGAACATGAAGAAAAAGATGTGATAGATCCAAGTAAGACTCTTCTAAACTTGATATGAGGAATTCAATGCTATTGTTGTCAGAAATTGATGCAACCGGATGAATTTCTACAAACGACGATCTGTCTATTGCCAATTGTATTGGGGATGTTGTAAACAAATCTAATTCGCTTTTGGTACAGTAACACTTTTCCATTTTCACAGATCCGTAAACACGTCTTTCGCACACGATTTCTTTCTCTTAGTCTGTCTTTTTGAACTTTGTTTCTTCCTTTTAACACCTCCACCGCCTCTCAGTTTGCGAAGTATATCCTGTTTAATCTCTTCCCTCACTTGTCGTAATTGGTTTCGTGAAGCTTCGCCAAATGACTTTCCTCGTGACATATCTTCCAATACATTTTGACCTGTACTCAGTAAACGTCGTCCAAAGTATTTACCAGCTTTTAACATGATCGGCATTGCATATCTCCTTAAATGACTAAATAGTCCATAACCTCTTTGTATGGGATAATTTGAAGCAAAATAAGAGCCACTTCCTACTTGTAGATTAAAATAATAAGAAATACATTCACCTGGGTCCAATCTTTGCCCGTGTTTCTCCATATGCCTAACAGTTTTATATATAAATTAAAAACACGTTACAAGCTGCTTTATACAGCTTTCCTTCGAAAGGATAGTACACGATTTGTTTTGCCTGATATAAATTTAATAGGTGTACCACTACTTGTCACTAATTGAATTTCAATTACATCAAAGTAATTCTTTTTTACAGGAAAATACAGAGGAACTATAAACTGTTTCACGATTTGTTCTTTATATTCGTTAGCAATTGGTATGATTTTTAATATAGGTGCTGATACATCTCCCACCAGCGAAGGAGATATGATGTCGCAATACACATATACCTCTGTAATTCCAGCTCGTAATTCTAAAATATAATCTGATTTATAGTTTCCTTCCGTAAAAATATTTGTTCGAAATCCTAGCATATTCGAAAGCTTTTCTCCGAAGGTTACTTTGATATTAGGCGGTACAATCATTTCAACTTTAGAATCTGCTAGCTCTCGCAAAAGAACGTACTGAAATTCTTTAAAGAAATTCTCAGCCAGTTGGTACATGCCACTTCTTATTTTCAAGTTGTAAGTTTTTTGTACTCTTTGAATAACAGGAAAATTTTCATATTCGATAAGTTCAAATTTTTCACCTTCTGCTTTATCTACTACTTCTGAATAATCAAATCGAACGGGGAAGTTTTCATCTCGAATGATATATGATTCATTTTTTATGTTTAAGGCATCCATCAGTTTGGGACAAAACTTGCGATTCAATCTGATTTCTATATTAGACTTTAGAGTGATGATCACTCTATTCTTCTGTTTTTTAAAAAAGGCTAATACAGGCCCTGTTTTATAAATTATTTTTTCAGTAATTTGATCAAATATATCTCTATTCTCCATATCGTGGAGTGAGATTTCATGTGTGTTCTTAGGTATTGGACTTTTAAGCTTAATTTGAATTTCCTGATCTTTAAAAAATTCAACATTTGGAGCAGTATAATTACGCATAACAGTCGCTCCCCCCGAATAACCGGGTGTTACATCATCTTTGTATGGATCTAATTTTAAAAGGCGAAGAAAATTATTTCCTTTTTCCGCTGTTATAGTCAATTCCCAATAAGGTTTCAGGCTGATTCTTATTTTCTTTTTATTTTCTGTTAACGAAAATTTAATCGGAGGATCCTTTACGAGTTTTTTAACATTAGCGTTTACCCCTTCCACAAAATCTGTGTAGTTTTCGTTGTATAGGGTATACTAAATTCAGGCAATAGTGTTGTACCTTCTACATTTTCAGTTGTTTCAATTGAATAATAATCATTGTAATCGGGGTGAATGGTAAAATATTTTCCTGGAATTGTTACTTCGGTCAAGCAACATTCCCATTCTCCATTTAAAGTTATTGGATAGGCTAGCTTCGTTTGAAAGTGATCTGGAGTGTTTTGAGGGAAATAGTTCATACTTGCATTGGAAGGTAGCAAAATATGAAAGTCATTCACGTTCTGATTCATTATGAGGACTTCGTGTGATCTGATCAGCTCTTATCCAGGAATTTAGAGAATCTGGAAATCCGACCCACTTTATGAGCAACTGACGAGATGAACCTCTACCTTTACTTCGAATAATTTTTTCGACTGCCCAATAAGTATCGGATGGCTTATCTATTTTTTGTAACTCCTCATTATAAAAACGACCTTCAATTTCCTTTGAATTAAATCCTGCAAACGTAAGTCGGTGGAATTGTCGGATATCTTTTGTAAATGCGAAATATTTCTTCAGTCCATCCTGGCATATAGCCTTTGCGAAAAATATCACGAGCTCTTGTTACCCTGACAGTATCATTTACTGCAAAGCGAAACTGTGGATTTGAACTCGAGTGATACAAGCGTTTATATAGCTCGGGTTCATCAGCTGTTGTCACTTTGGCGGGTTCAAAACCATGTGCGCTATGAATGGAATGATTATACGAATCCACTAGTGCTGGTAAGATATCATAATATTTATAGGAATTGCGATGAGAAAAAACTCTGTATAATCGTTCTCGAAGAGTTCTGTGTGCCCGTTCTAAAATCGCACACTTAGTTTCACTTTTTGTAGAATAGTGATGAATTTTATGTTTCTTCAACAAATTGCGTACCTCTTTATTATAAAACTCTGTTCCCTTATCAGTTTGAAGATTTGTAGGTTTTATTTTTTAAAATAATTTTGTAAATACTTGTGCTATTGTTTTTGCCTTTTTATCTTTGATTGGAAAAGCTCTCAGATATCGGGACAACACATCAATAATGGTTAAAATATAGCGATATCCTTTGTTGTAACGAGACAGTTTTTGCATATCCAATAAATCACTCTGCCATAATTCATTTACTCCATATGCAATAGTTTTACGTCTCTGAAACTTAAAACGAACAGGTTTGTGTAATGTGTACACGTCCTGCTGTGAAAGCCATTTTTGAACATCATATCGGTGCACTCCACTGGCCTTCGACAATCGCTTTACTCCCCCAAAAGAACTTGGTTCTTTCGGGTTAAAGTATAATTTTCTTAATCTGTCCAAGTTTCCCATTTTACCATTTACGAAGGTGGACTCGACTTCGCAAATTCAGGATTCACATGTGATAAAACCAATTGTTCACGAAGCCTTTTATTACCAATCCATTGTAACGGTATGTTGCTCTCGAGAATGGCTTCAAAAAATTTAGTAAATCCTTTAGGAGGAGTTACATTGGTTCGCTCGTTTTTCATCATATAACTGAAAAGATCTATTACATTGCTCCGATATTGTGGTTTACCATTGACTTCTAATTCACTCTGATCATTGAATGTGTAATTAGCATTTCTCAGTTTTTCTAGAATAGGTAGAATAAATTTCCGCTGTGTCTTTGGTACAGCATACCCAATATATTTTGCCATCATATTGAGTTTTGATGGTATTTCAAGCGGTTTTTCGTTTGGCAATTCCGATTCTGCTAGCAGTTCTGAAAGGATTTCAAATGGGGTTGTAGATTGTGTAGGTTTCATTGCCCTGTGATATTTTGGTATCAAATCTGATAGAAGTTTTGCCTTCACATCATCAGGCGTTTCCTTCTCGCTTAACAGATTAGAAATGTTATCTTCTAATCGAATTTCGGGTTTGCTTAATTGATAATATTCTGAAACCAGCTCGGGTGGTACTAAAGCCATTTTCTTAGCTATTTTTTAGATGTGTTTTTCAACAGCTTTAGAAATTAAACCACCTAAAACACTCAAAACAGATGGCAAAATAAGTGGAAGAAATCCACCAACCTGTTTGTTTGTGGTGAATAGTTTGCGTTTGCGAGAAATAGGAATATTTCTATTAGCCAATAATCTTATAACTCTTTTGTAAGTACTCAATTTTTTTATCTTATTAGTTGTATATTTCCAGAGAGTAATTTGACAGATTTCGCACAGAGTTTTTATTTGTTCATCAGAAGCACTTTTTAATATAGCTTTTCGCTGAGCCGGACTTGCTGCAGCCAGCACATGTAGCAAATGTACGTGTCGTCTGGTCCGGTTCATTTTTCTACTCTGGAACAAAAACCCAATTAATCACTCCATGATCGGGAAATAAAGACATGCGGAGCCTCTGTTCTTCTGGCGTTCTTGGATGAACGTCTACCAGCAAATAATTAAAAGGTTCTTCGGTGGCCTTTTTATATGCATCTATCAAATACTTTTTCTGTCCTGGAAATGCTTGTCTGGCGAAGCACGATGCTTGTGACATGTCTCGATTGTTGCGAAACAAAATTATATAATGCGTGTTCAAGCTAATATCTCTCATTGATTTTTCTCTTGGAAAAAGGTTTTGTGTTATGAGTATTATACTATATTTCTTATGATGAACCCACTGTAAACATTTGAGAGATTTCGTTTGTTACATTATTCATCATATCGTCCAGTACAATTAAATCGCAATTTTCTTCTGGCGATGGTAGCCCTGAAACAAACTTAAAGTTTTTTTCATTAGGAAACCAAGACTGCCACATTGTATAGCACCATACAATTTTTTTAACAGGAACCTCATATACTTGTTCAGAGATCATTTTCCCGAGCGAGTTCTGTTTTCCCGCTTTGCGAAGGTCCCCGTAATCATACAAGTAGAAAGATGTCTTAATTTTTAACATTTTTATCACAAAAATTTTATATGTTGATAATTTCAAATGTTTGTATTTAACACATTTCACAAATTCTTTGAAATTCAGTTTTCTGTTAATTGGACACCGATCGTTTCCGGTTTTAAGTATTCACTTTCATTTGACCAAAAGTATCGTATATCATAAACGTTTTTGTTATCTTTATAGCATACATGTAAAAATATTTTTCGACCAATGTGTTTGGATAAAACACCCGATGTATTCGTTATATTAACTTTCTTCACTTCTTTTTCTTCTAAATATGAATAACTTATAAATAATATGATTTGAATTATTATAACGATAGACATTAATAGAACATGAAAATAGTTATGTTTCGTTCGATTAGACATTTTTTAAAGAAAAATGTTTGCACAATATTTTGAATACTTGTTCGTAAATAAATTCTTCCTTCTTTGCATTTCTATTCAGAAGTTGTTGCGAAAACGATAACAGAAAACCTATTTTTACTATAGTCATATCATAATAGAAAAGAGATTTCGAAATATC